>OZ024836.1:21438925-21541425 GCA_964016985.1 Anodontia alba | reverse complement strand
ATTACATGTTCACCCAGCAAGACTGAGATCAGTTTGCGCATCCGTGCAGTCTGATCTGAGAAATCGATGTCCTCCCGCCTGAAGCCGCTTAAATTTTGACCCATTGTTACCCACAGAGCGCCTTGAGAAGATTGATCAGACTCGCGCAGGCTGATCTGAGTCCTCGCCGGGCGCACATGCATTTTTGTAGGAAATGTTGTGGCCCAGCCCAGTTTTACTTTCTAGCATGCCAATGAGAAAACTCCAAAGAAGCATAACAAGACATGCTGGCCGGAACAGATTTTCATTTAATTAAGCCACTCAAGGAAAATATTACTCTGCCCTTTATTCCATGTTCGATATATTGAGCGGGAGAATATTGATATTGTAATAAATCTGTGTTTATAAACTACTTCAGAAAGCCATAAAATTCCAGCATGGTGTTATGACCGTTTAAAAAGAGAAATGTGAACTTGAGTACATAGAAAATTTATTCATAAGATTTAATTGTGGAGTTGGACAAGTTAACCCTTGTCCTGCTGAACCTAGCTATACCCTGCCTTTGCAAACAGTGTATATCCAGATCAGTTGGCTTCTGAAGAAGCCAACTGATCTGGATCTGCACTGTTTGCCATTAAGTTTGTGTATTTATAGCAACAATCTGGATCAAGATATCTGATTGGCTAAAAATTACAAGTGGGCGTGGCATCTTAATTTATTCAGCAGGACAAGGGTTAAGAGCAGGTGAAACGGAAAATGTGTCTTTAGGCAGATGCAAACAGACGCAAACAACGAAGACCCATCCGCGCAGTCTGATTAGGGTCTCCGCTGTCCGCTCAAAGAACCGTAGGATATTGTAGAATATATCAATTCATAACAGAACTTGACCAGATTGTAGAGATGCACAATCTAGGCATTGGGTCACACATGTACACGGAGAACACGATCCAAGACGCAGTTTGGTTTGAAGCGGTCAAAATGAAAGTTACTTCGGTTTCACGGCAGATAAGAGCTTCCATAGACAAACATCGGCGTTGTGATGCACAGTTGCATAAATAAATCATGTTGTACATGTAAATGCTGAACAAAGCAAAAGCAAAACATTGAACTTAATCAAGTGAAAAGTTTAATTAGAGATAAACGTCTTCTTAAAGACACAGGGACTTGTCCTGATAAAAGATAACTCATAGTTGATATTAAGAGCGAGTTTTGAAGCCAGCCAGAGTAGTTAAATGTCATCATCGAATCCGACAGTATATACAATGTAAGTTGCGTTGATTCTTACAGCAAAAGCAAAAGTAATAACCAGTCTGCAAATGTCTTCATGAACACGCTGTTTGCTACATGTAATCTATAAGAACGTTTTGTCATGACTCGTACCAATCGGTAACAAAATGTAAACAAATAGAAGATTTTAAAGTTAAAATCTGCCCAGACACAAATATTATTATAAGTTCGAATAGTTCTAATATGGTACATGTACTATACGATAATGATATTGTAATTTTAAAAGCAGCACTAATCTAATTCCTTTGATGTTTATTTTTCTCGAAAATCAAATGGACATCGTCAAGCGAATACATACCGTCGAGCTTATTAAAAAATGCGCAGAATCAGATTTATCCTGCACATGCGCAGTCTCATCCGGGCATTTGCTCGCCATTAATACATTCTCTAGTGTCCATTTTTTTTTGTAAGCGGGTCGCGATGCGCAGGCTGATCTGGGCTTTTGCTGTCGGCATATGTCCGAATTTGTTTTCGCATGGCGCGGCCTATATGATAACGATAATGGTAATTTGCAAGCAGTACATCGTTTGATGCTTATTTTTTCGACGTAGTCGTTTGAGCTCATCGTCTTGAGCAGCTGTATGAAATCATGAATATGCCATACAACCGAAAAGAATCTGCGCAACGACCTTTTCTGTTATTACCGTAAAAGGGCACGCCATCTTAGTCATTGTACATTATGCTTTGAAAAGTGTTTTCAAGATCACGGTAAAACTGCGAGGTAAGGACAAACCTAAACAGGAAAATACTAAAATATAAAAACAGAATACTTATAATTCTTTTCGAACGATACTGTATCTTTGTCCTTCCATATACGCACATTATTGAGTTGTTTATTTTTAGCTGTAGTAAAATGTAGCTGCTCAGCAATATATAATTAGCTTTCGGGACGGCACAGAGAGGGTTTGCCTACCATGCGGAAGGTTGCGGGTCGAAACGCAGTTTTTTTTTTTTTTTTTATGAATCTGTCCTATTCCCTTTTTTCATTGTTATAAGTATGTAAATATACTTTCGTTCCTTCGTCGTGTATCTGTTTTTTACAGATATTACTTGTCTTAGGAATAAAATGATGTACCTAGCCCATTACAATCAAAACATCATGATATAAGTTGCAACGTGAGAAAACGTACCGTCTGACATGTGCGCCCAACGAAGACTCCAATCATACTGCACAGTCGCGCGGTCTGATCAGGTCTTTGCGCCCTTGGCTATCCAAAATGTGCCAAGGGAAATATCTGATCAGACTGATCAAATGCGCAGGCTGATCTGAATATTCAATTGGCGCACATGTCGTAAGGTATGTTTTCTCACGTTGCGGCGCGTAAATTGCTTGATTTGGATTTACCACTTACATATACAAAGTACGTCATTGGCATTTCAGACAATAGACCCTTGTCATGCTGAAAAATTAAGACGCCACTTCTAATTTTCAGTCAGTCAAATTACTTGATCCAGATTGTTGATATGAATTCACATAAATGGCAAAACAGTGCAGATCCAGATCAGTTCTTCAGAAGCCAACTGATCTGGATCTACATGTACACTGTGTGCAAAGGCAGGGTATATCCGGGTTCAGTAGGACTAGGATTAAGAAGCAATTTAACTACAGTCAAACATAAATGCTGTAACATCTTTGCATCATGGAGGTTTTAAAGACTTGGGTAGTTCGAGTCGCTAAGGGTTAATCATATCGTGAGGTCAGTAGACAAATGGAAATAATTTAGGAAAACCTTTTCGATCTTCTATAAAGTAATGGTATGTTGAGTGTTCTCAGTAAAATCGCCTCGATGATGCGACTCTAATAAGCGCAAACAGCACATTTTCATAATAAAATAATAACGTTTCCTAATAGAGCCCTAAATATTGATCGTGTTTTCTTAAGCGATCAGGGCCCAGTTGTTCAAAGCGTCGTTAGCTTAACGAGCTCGTTAAGGATCATTTCGTTAACTGTTTTAGCAGATTCAATATACAATATTATGATATTTTTTGCTGAAAAAATGTGAGTAGCTTTTGCAATGCAAAAGCTACTCACATTTTTTCAGCAAAAAATTTCAGCATATTTGCGTATCACTCGATGTAAATTTTAACGAATCGTTAACTAACGACATCGTTAGCTTTGAACAACTGGGCCCTGAAGAATTTACTAGGGACTCAAAAAGAAGTTCGAATCAGCCATGGTAAACGAGCCTCGGTGTTCGAGTCATTGAAGGTTTAGTGAGTGGACTACATTTCATGCATCAAACGAAATGCAGTGACGCTAATCTGAATCTGAAGCGAACATTCGATAAACCACAATACGAGTATATGTCAGAGACGAGATTTAATTTGCATTGAAAATGGGTAAAAACAAATGCTCAAATCAGTGCTTCCAATATTTTTTTCTTTTCTAAATCATCGAACTTTCATTTTTACAATACAGTCGATTCTCGTTATCTCGACTTCGCTTATCTTGAATGACCGCTTATCTCGAAGTGAAAATCTGGTCCCTGTTTTAACATGGATATCTAACAATAGGTAATAAAATAAGGTGGAAAAAAGGAGAAAGGAGCAATTTCTCCACTTTTCCACAATATTTTCAATATATCTCTTACTTCGGGAGGCAAATTGCATATTAATTTGTTAACTGTGGCAGTTCGATTTATTTCTTCCTCAATTTTGCAAATCTGATACACACATGTATGTATACCGAAGTACGGGTATCTCGAAGTATTTCAGAGAGTCTCTTGGACTTCGAGATAACGAGAGTCGACTGTATTTCATGACCTTACTAGAGGGGTTGGTGTGTCATTTAATGGAGAATGATTTCAGCGCGGCAAATGTGTCAAACTTGAGTCGGAGAACAGCATTTCCTACAAGATTGCATGTGCGCTAAACGAGGACAGATCAGCCTGCGCACCCGATCACATATTTCCTGCCTCCTTGAAGATGTTTAGCTACCCACAGTGCCCTACAAAGACTCTTATCAAACTGCGCGGATGCACAGGCTGGTCTGAGTCTTCCCTGGGTGCACATGCAATCTTGCAGGAAACGCCGTGTACCGACTTAATTGTTTTGCCCACTTCTGAAAAGTAGTCTATTCTAAAAGGGAAAAGAGTTGCTCTACTTTTCCTAGGAGCCACCTCTTCCCTTTAACCCATTTACGCCGAGTGGACTCTTCTACCACAACTCGTTAAACCGATCCATTTCCAACATAAGGTGTGCCTTGTTACTTTTTATTATTTTACATAATTTCCTGCATTTAATGCAAACAGTGTAGACCCTGATCAGACGCCGCGTTCTGCGGCATCTGATCTGGGTCTAGACTGTTTGCCAATGTCCCTTTTATGGGAAGCCAGGCTTAAATGGGTTAAAGGTACACACTTTTACCGAAGGAGCTCTGTGCACAAGAAGACAAATAGTAAATAATAAAAACAATATGTCTCCAGGAAATGGCAGAAATATTATCAAGTATGTCTTTTTTTAAACATATCCTTTTATCCAAAACTGCATTGTTGCCTTTCAGAGTATGCGACTCTTTCTCTTGTTTAACGACAAGTCAATGTGTCGTCTTCTTTAGAAACATCACGAGAATATATCTACATAATACTGACCCCCTTAAACCCCACTTTTATATAGTAAAACTTGGGTTTACAGAGGTATACATTATTTTTCATATTTCTGCTGAAAAAACATAGATTGTGAAACGGTCTGCAGCATGTGAAAATGTGTCTTTAATCTATGATTTGAGCAGAAATATGAAAAATATCAGAAATTTTATCGGAAAACTTTCAGTTTTTAGTGGTGAAATTTTCAATATATTTAAATAGGCGTGTTTTCATAATAGGAAAAAAAGGACAAATGAGTTAATTAAGGAGATTAAAAATATCCAGACTCTACTTTTATATCCAACATTGTGAAACACCTGATTTTATACAGCATTAATCCATGCATGTCTTAACTTCAACTGCCGATTATATTTGCATAAGTGCATAATTTTTCCTCCCTTCAGAAAATGAGTTTTCTCTAAAGGGATATAATTTGCTCGTTTTAGAGTAGGACCACTTCCTGAAGGACTTTGGTGTGCAGGTTGACAAAACTGTTGAAGCCGTAACTAACTTTTGTCACCTATATTAAGAGTAATCTGTATTTGTCTTTGATTAATATTAATAAGGCGAACTTGTATGTATTTTGTTGTGAACTGACTTACTGATTTGTACTCTCTCTCTCTCTCTCTCTCTCTCTCTCTCTCTCTCTTTGTACTTCTTGTTAATTCACTTAAGTATTGTACATTACAACTTTTGCTCTGAGAAGATGTCTTATAGATTAGCCTTATTGTCAGATCCTTGAATATGCAGTTTTATAAAAAAATGTATGAAAATAAATGCAGATTAAACCAAATATAGATATATATATATCGAGACTAGTCATGCTTCTAGCCCAGTCTATTACAGAGAGCCGCATTAATAATATTCCTTTTCCTGATATTTCATTATAATATCACGAAACACGCCTATATAATACTGACCCCCTTAAACCCCACTTTTATAAAGTAAAACTGGGGTTTACAGGGGTATACATTATTTTTCTTATTTCTGCTCAAAACATAGATTGTGGGTACTCGCAGAAATATAAAAACTATCAGAGTTTTTCTTCTGAAAATGTTTAGTTTTTGAATGTGAAATTTTCTATATATTTGAATAGGCGTGTTTTCTTAATGTCAACCTGTATACATGTAATTCCGAACGCCTGCCTTATCCGAACAAAGTTTTTGGTCTCAGTGGTGTTCGGAATAGACATGTGTCACCGCATAAGTCTTCAGAAATCTCCTTTTATCTAGAGTTTTGCTTTAGACGGTTATAGGTCTGTTGTCAACAGAATATCAAATGAAATTACTTACGATCGTATGGTGGAAACAGATTCGGCTGAGTGTACTCGATTTGTAAGGGTTGACATTTTGTTGCTTTCAGAGCCTTGTCACAAAGTAAATACTCCAGTACGTTATAAGAAACATCTGCTGACTGTCCTCGTGTACAGACGAATGAACGGTATATTTACAAGATACTAATGAAAGTGTATTATGCGAACTCTTAAAGCGCTTATCACAATTACAGCAGATAAAATAATAATATTATTATTATTATTTCTTTTTTGTAGTTTTGTTTTCATATAAAATATGGCTTGTATTTCATGCCATTTCAGAGAACATAAGGCGTGGCATTTCTTGTGAAGTGCAAATACTATTTTGTTCTGAAAACAACAAAAAAAAAAAAAAAAAAAGAACAGCAATAAAAGCAATAGACAGTTTTCTGTTTCAATTGTGCTATGCGCTTTAAGGATTGATTTATATGACACGCACACAGGATCACATGTATGTAATATTTCCCTAACATTCATTGAAACTGCAATTATTCTTATTGTATATACGTTTAAAACAATTTCAAGCTGACAGAAAAAAATGTACCTAACTACAGGTGTAGAATACGCATAACAGGAGTTCATGTAATGAGCCGAAGCCATCTGTCATTCGCAGACGAACTCTCTGGCTCTGTAGCGACTGAAGTACATGTGGTCGAAATGCGTAGATACAGAGGTCGGTTATAGTTGCTGTTGTTCGTAATGTAATAAGGTATAGTTTAATTTGGCAGGACTTGCTGGTTTGGATGTACATGTATACAGTATGCTACCATAAATTTTGGAACGCTTTAACCCCTAACAATAGATGCCCAAACATTTCACCATCTACACTTTGCTTCCTGCTGTAGTACATGTATCTAAAATCTCCAGGATAAGTGGCAAACAAAGTTGACCTTGATCAGACACCGCTTTCTGTGCATTTGAAGAGGGGATTCTCTGATTGCCCACGTCTGTCTGCCCAAATGCTTACAAGTAGCATTATTACGAAAACAAGCCTATTCAAATACACTGAAAATTTTACCACCAAAAATGAAAACTTTCAGACAAATATTCTGATATTTTTCCTATTTCTGCTTAAAACATAGATTGGGGGTATCCGTTAGAACCGCCTCGGCAATCTATATTTTTCAGCAGAAATAAGAAAAATAATGTATACCCATGTAAACCCCAGTTTAACTATATAAAAGTGGGGTGTACGGGAGTCAACATTATATAGGATTGTTTTCGTGATGGGATGAATATGATACTGTATGCTTTATTTCTGCCGCGTAAAGTGAGAACTTTCTTTTGGCGTATTCATGATGCGTAGATACAGATAATCCTGGGCACCCAAACGGGTTCGTCAGGCCCTTTAATCTCCATTGACACATTCTACAATATCAATTCTACAATGATTTTGTAAGGGAAAAGCGAAGGTCCTTTCTTGACTATGCGGATCGCTGTCCGCTTAGGTCCCAAAACATTTATTTTTACTTGGCACGTCATATTTAAAATGGAATGAATAATTTCATTTGTTCATTACAAACAATTATGTATCATTACATTAGACAAGTGAAAGGCAGGTACCACGGGTATATTTAACGCATAAAGCGCATAATCGCAACTGCAGCAGACAGCATCTTGAGACATTTCTTTTTGTATTTTGCAGAGAAAATAAGGTTTGACTGTTCATGTGAATCGTCTGCTAGGCACTGAGACGATTCACCTAGCAGACGATTTACTTGAAAACCCCAGTCGTGTTTTCTCTTCAAAAGAATAAACCAAAACACAATGCCGTCTGCTAAAATTTCACTTAGCGCTTTCAGGGTTATTATTATGGCCACTGTTAGTTATGGTTGTGCTATTGTTGTGACAAACTTTTGTATGCTTTCAATCTTTTTGTTAATGCATATTTCAGGGATTCATAAAGGCGAAAAGGGACCTGATCAGGTACACGAGCAAAGATCAAAGGTGACTTCGAGGCATATGTGTACAGTGAAGTCTTAACTCAGACTGCTACATGTATCTGCTCATACTGATCAGACCTTCAACCCTTCTCATGCTGGATAAATTAAGATGCCACGCCTACTTCTAATTTCCAGCCAATCAGATTACTTGATCCGGGTTTTTGATAGAAGTTCACATATTTAATGACAAACAGTGCAGATCCAGATCAGTTGGCTTCTGAAAAAGCCAACTGATCTGGATCTACACTGTTTGTTAAATCAAGGCATGTCGTGTTCAGCAAGAGAAGAGTTAAATATTGTTCCAGCGCACGATAAAAACTACAATAAGAGCTGTGTGACCAGCAAAGACTCAGATCAGCCTGTACATCCACCCCATAGGGCAAGGATTTTTGTTTATCCCTGTTTGGATTGCCTGGGGGGCTGTAGAAGGCACCTGAGATCAGCGAAGTCTCTGATCAGTGCGGGGATGAGCAGACTGATCTGAGTCTTCGCTGGTTGCATACGATTTATTGTAGGCTTTATCGTGCGCTGACTCTTTTGTATATACATATTTTTAATACAAGTATGTCACAGAGGACCACAAGGTACAAGGTAGACTGACTTTTAAAGCTAATTGTATATCTTGTTTTACCCATGTTTTGTTTGAATTAATTCCCCCAACCCCCTACATATTGGATAAGTCGATTTTCAAGTTTACAATGTAAGTATGTCAGGCTATGTGATTTAGATACATGTATTCCTTGAGAAGAATGACCAAACTATTTGCAAACAGTGGAGACCTTGATCAGACGCCGCATGCCGCGGCGTCTGATCTGGGTCTGCACTGTTTTCTAATTACCCTTTTTCGGGTCTCTAGACTAAAGTGTGTTAAATACTATATAAATGAAATAAAATAAAATAAAATAAAATAAAAAAATGGCTGCTTATAGAATCATTGCATTCTGTACACTATGTCGGCGAACAGAGAAGGTCATTACGAAAACACGTCTATTCAAATATACTGAAAATTTTACCGCCCAAAAATGAAAATTTTCAGATAAAAACTGCTTATATTTTTCATATTTCTGCTCAAAACATAGATTGTGGGTATTCGTTAGAACCGCCTCTCCGAGGCGGTTCTAACAAGTACTCACAATCTATGTTTTTGAGTAGAAATAAAAAAAATGTATACCCCTGTAAACCCCAGTTTTACTATATAAAAGTGGGGTTTAAGGGGGTCAAAATTATATAGGCATGTTTTCATGATGGTCCTGATTAGACTGTACTTATGCACAAGATGCTCTGCCTTGGCAAATTTCACATAATTCCAATACATGTACATATTTTCCTTCTACGCGACCTGATTGTTGTTGTGTTATTGTCATCTTATCTTTCGTATGTTTTGACGCTCTTTATTAGTATTTCTTTCAGGGGATATGTCATGGCGACAAAAAGAAAAAAAAAATAAATACCAATTCTTTTCCTGGAAACGTCCGTTCGAATGACAGTCAGTATATTCCGTTCCATGTATGAAATATTCCATGGCAGTGGCATCATGGTGGAAAGATACTTCGTACATGTAATACAAATGTAACATTTCTTTCTTTCTTTTTCTTTCTTTCATTCTTTCTTTCTTTTATAGTTTTTCGTCAAGGATTTGGTTTCGGAATATAACGTTGGACTGACATAACGTGTGCAACGAAGCCTATTGCAACCTATTTAGAACAAAGCAAACGAGTTATGGAGATGTTATACGACATACCTGTAATGTATGCTTTTTGGTTAATACAGTTAGCTTTGTACAAATCAGATAGGGTACATGATTTTAATAACCACGTTTTTCTTCTTGTTCTCTGCATGTTTATAGAGTGAAAAGTTCATGTATGAGAAAGCGATATATAACTTAGACATGTCAACTTAATAATTTAAGCAATTAACCTTCATTCAACTTGCCAACTATTGTTATCCCATACCAGATACGATTGACAATAAGAAAAAAGTCAAAAGATAATATTTTACCGTGACAGGCGGGCACTTTTTCCTCCCTCGGAGTCAACACTGCATATTGAGTTGGAACGGGAACTCGTCTGTCGCATCATTGTCTCAATGAGGCATTAATCTGAAACGTTCAAGCCACGCTCACATTACGAAAACAAGCCTGTTCAAATGTATTGAAAATTTCACCACCAAAAACTGAAAGTGTTCAGGATAAAATTCTGATATTATTCATATTTCTGCTCAAAACATAAATTGTGGGTACTCGTTAGAACTGCCTCGCTGAGGCGGTTCTAACGATTACCCACAATCTATGTTTTTGAGCAGAAATAAGAAAACTAATGTATACTCCTGTAAACCCCAGTTTTACTAGATAAAAGTGGGGTTTAAGGGCGTCAAAATTATATAGGTATTTTTTCTTGATGTTTCGTGTGTACACTATGAGAAGTGCCCTGAAAATCATGCATGAAGTAATTACCGTTTTTTTATGAGACGGAACGGCCTTTAAAACATGCATGAAGTGAAATGCCGTATTTGAGCCGGAACAGGAGAAAACGTACCTTCTGAAATCTGCGCCCAACAAAGATCCAAGTCAGCCAGCGCATCCGAACAGTCTGATCAGAGTCTTCGATACCCGAGTCTTCGATAATGTAGGCCAATTCAATTCAATTCAATCAAAGATAGTGTAAGCTGTTAAAATAATTATATCTACATCCCAGCTGTCTGGTCAGAGTCTTCGGTGTCCGGTTGAAGACGCTTTGGTGCCTTGGTCACATACCATCACGAAAACACGCCTATATAATTTTGCCCCACTTAAACCCCACTTTTATATAGTAAACTTGGGTTTACAGGGGTATACATTATTTGCACATGCGATCATGTAGAAAAGGTTGTGTCCCGCCCCATGTGTCGTTCAGAATGTGGGTATCAGCTTCACGTGCACCGTAGGTACCCAAAGTATTGAGACGGAAAGATATGGGCAGTGTGGACCCAAACCAGAGACCGCTAAACACGACATCTGATCCGCGTCTACACCGTTTGACATTCAGCCAGCAGTTTTTAGAAACACTAACAGTCAGTAAATGGCAAAAAAAAATTATATATGTTTGGATATGGATGGCGAGGGATAAGTGTTAATACGTTTTTTTCAGACTAATAATAACCTTTCGCTATGAAACAAAGATAAACAGCGTGGCAAACTTGGGCACGGTGTTCCTGTTCAAGGGGATGCTGTAAAGGAATGAGGGTTCAAAGAATATAGATAACCTTGCCTAAAGTGACCATCATCTTATCATAGATAGATAGATAGATAGATAGACAGACACAGATAGATATATAGATTTATAGATAGATAGATAGATAGATAGACAGACAGACAGACAGACAGACAGACAGACACAGGCAGATAGATAGATAGATAGATAGATAGATAGATAGATAGATAGATAGATAGACACAGATAGATAGATAGATAGATAGATGGATAGACGGACAGACAAAAAGATAGAGAGATAGACAAACAGACAAACAGATAGATAGATAGATAGATAGATAGATAGATAGATAGATAGATAGATGTGGGCCCCTACCGAACAGAAATTGACCTTTATAACGTATGCGACCAGCCTAGACCCAGCTAGATTAGCATCTCTGATCCTGAACAACGCTGTGTGAAATAATAACAGACTTAAAGTCCAATATTACGTTAGCGACCAGTGTAGATACAAATCAGGACTCAGTTGTTCGAAACTAACGATGTCGTAAGTTAATGTATCGTTAAAACTTTGATCATTAAATATGGCATATACGCTAATACTTTTGCTGAAAAAATGTCAGTAGCTTTTGCAAAAGCTACTCACATTTTCAGCAAAATTTACTATGAATTTGATATAATTTTACTTACTAGAATAGTTAACATTTTGACCCTAATGAGCTCGTTAAGCTAACGATGCTTTGAGCAACTAGGCCCAGACTGCGCAAATGTTCAGGCTGATCTCCGTCTATGCCGGTCACATGCTTACGTCATAAGGGCGATTTCTTTTTGTATGGATTCATAACATGTAATATAATAATTACAAGTCGTCTTTAGAGACAACTACCGCAGATTTGTTTTTGTTATTTTTTTCCAGAGAAAGTATAGTTTGACATTTCAGTTGAATCCGATTCTCATGAAATGTGAAATGTCAAACCTCATTTTATGTGATAGTAATAAAGAAAAAGATTACATTTATTCTAACAGTAATTAAGAAAAAAAAAATAGAATATGCTCTGCTGCAGGGTTGCTTGGTACTTTAAAGGTTAAGATACAGACAGAGATACAGGCAGACTGACAGACATAGAGATACAGACAGACAAACAGATATACACATACTGTGCATATATATATATATATATATATATATATATATATATATACTGTTGTACCTTTTAGAACATCGTCCATTTAAAGTAAAATATCCATATTTTGTCGTATCACATCATAAATTAAGACGCAAATACAGACTACAAAATGCTTTCAGCTTGGAATAATATAATTATTGGATGTCATATATCAAAGGCATTGTTTGAATAAAAATGATAAATGAAATATGTCAATGGGTTTGTTCGTGTTAGAGCAATGTTAAGTTGCACTGGAGAAGAGTGAAAGTAAACAAACGAGACGTTTCACAAGAAAAAGGTTCACTGTTAACCCTTTCACCCCTGAGTTTCTGAAATGGACTCTTCCGTCTCTAAGCTTGGATACATTCATTGCTAAAATTAGGGGTTTCAGTCAAAATCAACAACAGAATGGCACACAGCGTAGATCCTGACGAGACTGCTGATGCGAAACCTGATCTTAGTCTTCGATGTGCACTTGAGCCCATAGGTCGTTTCCTCTCGTTACAATATATGTACGAGCAACGAAGCCCAGATGTGCTGTGGCAGTCCCAGGGGTGGTTTCAGGATGCTTTTCTGAGGGAGTTCGATTTGATCAAATTCCCGTACTTCAGGAAAGACAGGCCTGAGCAAACAGTGTAGACTCAGATGAAACACCACAGAATGTGGCATTTGATCAGGGTCTACACTGTTTGCCATTCATCCAGCATTGATAGGTAGCAAAATATACTTGATAAAGAGAAGTATAAGTGAAGAGTAAGGGGTGTGAATATTTCGGGTAAAAATGACATCTAAAAATTTTCAAGTTTATCAAAAAATTTCCGATGAAAATGAAATTTTGAGTCAAAGAGGGTTTCGACTGAACCCCACTAACCCCTCTGAATCCGCCCCTCCCCCTTTTATAAGCTCCAATGGGGACAACATTTTTCCCTCATAGGGTAGATCTCTTTCCAGAAGGGGGGGGGTGGGGGGTTGGGGACGGGAGGGGGGAGCAGTTTTGACAAAGTTACCTCCCATATAAGTGTATCGATTCCCCTAAAGGAAAATTTGCACTTACCTGACAAAAAACATCCAATAATCTCCCCCACTGCAGAATTTGCGAGATATATTATGCATACAGGTAGCCGTCGGTTTAAAAGGGAATCCCTTTATTGCAACTGACAAAGCTAAAAAGGCTCTTACAGCATATGCGGACTAGATAGGACAGGGTCAGCCTACACAGTCTGTTAAGTACCTTTGCAGCTAATCATCGTATTTTAATGATATTTGCAATTTTCCTTGACCCTTTCATCGGACAGGTAACTCTGTTATTGGAGTGTGCGGGTATGCGATTGTACATTGTACATTCGATGCGGCTAATTTGTACTCGCATTATCTATGACATGTCTTTGTGTGCCGATGATCAGAAGAAAAGGTACCACATGGCAATTCAGAGAAAAAAAAAAAAAAAAAAAGAAAAAAAGAGAAAAAGAGATCAGTCTTTGTAAACACCGACACTGGCCAGACCGTATCTGTTTGCTTACATTATCTAATAATATTTAGGGCGTGCCAAGCGCAAACGTATTTCGGGCAAAGGCGGACAGCAAAGGCCCAGATCAGCCTGCGCATCCGCGCAGTCTGATCAGGGCCTTCGCTGTCCTGCAAACAAGAATCAATGGCTACCATAGAATGTTTCAATGGAAAGCAAATGAACGGACGAGACTGCGCATGTGCAGGATGATATAAATCCACACATCTTGCGCATGCTCAAGGCACTTTTTCGCTTGACGCGGCCCGTTTAATGTGGATTGATACCCCTGAAAAAGATGCAACCATTTTGCAAAAGGAAACAACTTTTATAGACAGCATACGCCTGCCTAGTATCATATTTATTTTTTTTTTTTTCCAAAATACAGGAAGAACAAATTATTTACTTTAAGCGTAATCACCACTGAGAAGGGAGGCAACTGTTTCCCATGTCAGAAGTGGTCCTTGTTGGGGATGTATCCATTCCCCTTAAGGATGCATACTGGGTGGAGACCAGGGGCAGGGCGGCAACGCAAAAATTCTGACCGACGCACGAATGCATGCGCTGGTACAAATATCTCCAAAGGGGAATAAAAACGCCGTCAAGGGAAATAACTTTCGGGTCATTTTCTTTCCTTTAACAGCATTCCCAATTTTGAAAGGAAATATACAGTAAGGCAGGAAATTCCTATCTTCAGACTTTATCTCCCTTTGAATCTTGGGAGCATACCTCAAGATGACTTCATTCACCTGACCGGCAAGGGATAACGTCACCAAAATCGTCACAAGGACATGTCTATATAATGTTGACCCCCTTAAACCCCACTTTTATATAGTAAAACTGGGGTTTACAGGGGTATACATTATTTTTTCCTATTTCTGTTCAAAAAACATATTGTGGGTTCTCGTTAGAACCTCCTTCCCGAGGCGGTTCTAACAAGTACCCACAATCTATGTTTTGAGCAGACATATGAAAGAATATCAAAATTTTTATCTGAAAATTTTCATTTTTTTGGTGGTAAGATTTTCAGTATATTTGAATAGGCTTGTTTTTGTGATGAAGACTCGTAACAGACTGCGCAAATGCGGAGTTTAATCTGAGTTTGCACTGTTCGCACGTGTCCAAAAGGTACATTTGATATTCTAACGTTGCGGTCTTTATCATATTGATATATCTGCGTATAATAAAGGAAAAAGGATTTCGTTACAAAATCGAAATTGAATTTATTCTCAATCTGGAGTTCAATATCTGTTAAAGACCAAGTTTATTAATCCTGAACTCCAAGATTGCATTTTGTGACGATCGTAATTTATTTGTATTGTATGGAGCTGAATAAACATACTGATTTAGGGGATGATAACGCTTGGAGGTGGGACATTAATTATTCTCAGTTCTGTACAATAAATAAATTCATCTAGTTTGAATTATGATATATTGATAATATCCACGTTTAACCTTTTCTCTCAAAATACCAAAAGTAAAATTCCAGACGGCAGTTGAGACGTTGTCATTATTGTTAATATCACTATTATTATTATTATTATTATTATTATTATTTTCCGGTGATATGTCATGAGAGAGAGAGAGAGAGAGAGAGAGAGAGAGAGAGAGACATACCGCGCAATCACAAAGATACAAAAGGAATAATATGAAATGCAAGTCGCTACGGCAACACGCCTATCTATTATCATGATTATTTCTTAATAGTAAGTCCACAGGTACACGGGTCATGGAGGTTGTTTTTGTTTTTTCGATTAAAAAAGAAATATACGGAATAGTACCTTCAGGGTAGCTGTTTCATTGACCAGGGAAGAAAGTAACACCGAAAGATATCGATACCCTGATCTGCTTCATCACGAAAACATGCCAATATAATTTTGACCCCCTTAAACCCAAGTTTTGTATAGTAAAACTGGGGTTTACAGAGGTACATGTAGACATTATTTTTCTCATTTTTGCTCGAGAACATAGATTGTGGGTACTCTTTAGAACCGCCTCGCCATATTTTCCATATTCCTTTGAACAGGAATATCGAAAATATTAGAGTTTTTTATCTGAAAATTCTCACTTTTTGGAGTTGAAATTTTCTATATATTTGAATAGGCGTGTTTTTGTAATATTGAATGCCGGTTTCTAACAAGATTAAACGTATCGTTTCAAAACACTTACTCCCGTCTATTCCCTAGACACCCTAGATTCCCTATGGCTCCAACAAGATTCACGAAATTGTTTAGAAATATGTATAATCGAGACTTTCTTTAACAATTAAATTGTTCATTTCTTCAGTCACTTACGCCACGCCCACAAGTATATTTGCATTCCGAATGTGGGTACATGTGTATTTCCTAGAGCCAAAAGTACTGACTTGATTTACATAAAAAAAAAAAAAAAAAAAAAAAAAAAAATGATTTACATCCTCCAATCAAAAATACTTCAGGCATTGGGAAACACCTACTTCATGACTGCAAATTTAATTGTGGGCGGAGCTTAAGTGCGGGCCTGCGCGCAGTCTGATCAGAGTCTTCGTTGTCCGTATGATGAGGCTTTGCATCATTGGCTATTCAAAACGCCCCAAGTGAAGATTCTGATCAGTCCGCGTGACTGTGCAGGCTGATCGGAATCTTTTCTGGGCGCACATGTCCAATGTCACGTTTTCTGATGTAATCAAGACATATAGATTAGATATTAGAATAGAAGTAATGACACTGATGTGCCT
Organism: Anodontia alba; assembly: GCA_964016985.1. Taxonomy (NCBI): domain Eukaryota; kingdom Metazoa; phylum Mollusca; class Bivalvia; order Lucinida; family Lucinidae; genus Anodontia; species Anodontia alba. Next base: position 21,524,747 of record OZ024836.1, on the reverse strand, counting down.
GTGCGGATGGTTCCATTTATTGATATACAGTAGAACTTCGATAGCTCGAACACCGATGGCTCGTTTACCATGGCTATTTCGAACTCGTTTTTGAGACCCTACGAAGTCTTCCGATACATTGTAGCTCAAGAAAACAAATATTTAGGGAAATTTTCTTATTTTATCATGAAATTGTATGTTGAGTGTAATCATTAGAATCGCCTCATCGAGGCGATTCAAATGAGTACACTCAACATACAATTACTGTGTAGAAAATCGAAAAAAAAAAATCCCTAAATTATCGCCATTTGCTTCCTGAGTTGGCACCATAATTAACCCTCAGTGGCTCGAACCACCCATCTCTCGAACAAATTTTCATGGTCCCAAAGAGGTTCGAGCCATCTAGGTTTGACTGTACATAGCTAAATATTTGGTATACTGCTTCTCCCGCTACCTCTACTGGAGGGTGATTCCATGTCAGCTTTTGCGATTGTCGTATCTTTCTGGCCCATGTAGAATACTTTATCAAGCAGTCCAAAAAGTGTTCATACATGATAGCTCAGTACAGATATCCAAACTTATCACTATAATGCTGTGAATCAGCTGGGGTATCAACATAAGTACATGTAAGGGGTCCTTTAAGCAGAATATTTGCTTGTTTGTTTCTCCGTAGAAAGTCCTTTACTTCGCTACTTAGTTGCCGCATCTTCTCCGAAATTACGCTCTGATGATATGAATAAATGACAAATTGCATAAATGTATAAATGATAAATATATATTTCTTCAATTGAATCGCTGTGTGCGATAACGTAACTTCTGATATGAGCGCCCAAAGAAGACTCTTATCAGACTGCGCTGATTTTTATCAGAGACTTCGTTGTCCAAATGATGAATTTTGCATCCTTGGCTATCCTAAACATACCCACTTAAGATTCTGTGTAGACTGTGCAAATGCACAGGCTGCTTAGTATCTTCACTGGATGCACATATTCGAAGGTACGTTGTCTGACGTTAGGGCCCAATTGTCATTTAGGCATTTACGGAATAAAAGAAAAGACACTGGTGAGCCTGTGTGGATGGGACCATTTACTGACATACATCGCGTAACATGTGTTATACTGCTTGTCCCACTACCTCATTCCATGTCAAGGCAGTCGCGATTGTCATATCTTTCTGATCCATGTAGATTACTCTGTCATGCAGACGAAGGATATCTTCATACTTTATATCTCGGTACAGATATCCAAATATAATCACTTAATCGCATCGAGCAAGCAGGGGTGGTATCAAAGTGAGTATGCAGTGTTTAAATCAGCATTTTTGCTTGTTTGTTCCTCTGTAAAAGGTTCTTTACTGCACTACTTATTGTGCCGAAACGTGGGAAAACGTACCGTTTAATATGTGCACCCTACGAAGAATCTTATTATACTACCCGGATGTCGGTAAGTCTTCGTTGTCCGCATGAAGAACTGTATTCATGTCTATACATGTACAAAATGCACCCGACGAAAATTCTGACCAGACTGCGCCAAGGCGCAGCCTGATTCTAATCTTCGCTGGACGCAGTGTCCGATGGTTTTGATGTTCCGGGCACAATCATTATCGAGGCATATACGGCACCTATATAATTTTGACCCCCTTAAACCCCACCTTTATATAGTAGAACTGGGGTTTACAGGGGTATACATTATTTTTCTTATTTCTGCTCAAAAACATAGATTGTGGGTACTCGTTAGAACCGCCTCGCTGAGACGGTTCTAACGAGTACGCACAATCTATGTTTTGGGCAGGAATATGAAAAATATTTGATTGTTTTTATCTGAAAATTTTGCTGTTTTGGTTGTAAAGTTTTTAATATATTTGAATAGGCGTGTTTTCATAATGGAATAGAAGAAAACACTCTGGTGTACCTGTGTGGATGATTCCATTTACTGATATACATAGCCAAATATTTGGTACATGTATACTGCTTTTCTCCCACCTTTGCCTATATGAGATAGGCTGTTTGCCCATGTGAGAAACTTCTATCTCACATTACCACGCTGGCCCTAGGAACAATCCACTTAAAGGTGGCAGGAAAAGAATCTATCGTGAGCCAGTCCATGCAGGCTAGGGACATCTCACCCTCGTGGTAGGAATTTCAACTTGGGACTCGGCAAGCCTCGTCCCTGGTTGAAATGCCTACCGTCTAGTGAGATTTCCCTATCCTGCATGGACACTCATGGTAGATTCCTATATTCTTACTACCTCTACTGGAGGGTGATTCCATGTCAAGACTTTCGCATTGTCATATCTTTTTGATCCATGCAGATAACTTTCTCATGCAAATCGAAGAGATCTTCATACGTGATATCTGGGTACAGATATCCAAAATAATCACTGAACAGCTGTAAACCAGCCAGGATATAAAAATAAATATATGTTCCTTTAATCCGAACTTTTACGTGTTTGTTTTTTTTTCTCTAAAATGTCCTTAAATGTACTAGTTACTGAGCCACAACGTGAATGAAACATACCTTCTGACATGTGCGCCCAACGAAGACTCAAACAATACGAAAATACGTCTTTTTAAATATATAGAAAATTTCACCTCCAAAAACTGAAAAATTTCAGACAAAAAACTGATATTTTTCACATTTCTTCTCAAAACATGTTTTGCGGGTACTCGTTAGAACCGCCTCGCCGAGGCGGTTCTAACTAGTACCCACAATCTATGTTTTTGAGCAGAAGAAAGAAAAATAATGTATACCCCTGTAAACCCCAGTTTTACTATATAAATGTGGGGTTTAAGGGGGTCAATATTTTATGGGCATGTTTTCGTGATGTCAGTCTGCGCATCCGCGCGGTCTGATCAGTCTTCGTTAATTCCTTGAAGAACTTTGTCTCCTTGACTATCTAAAAAGCGTCCAGTGAAATTTTGTTCAGACTACACGAATGCGCAGGCTGATCTGAATCTTCGCTGGGTGCACATGTAGCAAGGTAAGTTTTCTGACGTTCCTAGTCAATTGTGTCAAGGCATTACGGAAAGAAAGAAAGACACTGGTGATCCTATGCAGATGGTTCCATTTACTGACATACATAGTAAATGCATAGCTAAACAATTGGTACATGTATGCTGGCATCGGTGGCTCAGTTGGATTCGCCGTCCGACTGAAGACCAGGAGGTCGCGGGTTCAACCCCCGCTGAGGTCGGCAACATTCTTTTGTGGAGATTGATCATGAAATATTTTCTACGGTCATTCTCTCCCTTCCGCTGATTCAAGAAGGGCAGATGTCAGCTTCTGGAGAAAGAATGTGCACAATACTGGTTAACCGCTTAGAGGACTAAGCCTGCCCAGTAAACGTGCGGTTAGGTAAACTGACCGCGCTCGACATGACCCCATTGGGTTGACTAGGCCGTAAAACCTGAAAAAAACAACAACAAAAAAAAAAAAAAAAACAGTTGGTATACTGCTCCTGGCAGAACCTCTACTGGAGGATGATTCCATGTCAAAGCTTTTGCGATTTTCATGTCTTTATGGTCCTTGTAGATTACCTTATCATGCATCCCAAGGGACTCTTCATACATGATATCTCGGTACAGATATTCAAAATAACCACTCAAACAGTGTGAGCCAGCAGAGGTACCAAACTATATATGCGGTCCTTTAACCCATTTATGCCTAGCGTCCCATAAAAGGGACACTAGCAAACAGTGTAGACCCAGATCAGACGCGCGTTCTGTGGCGTCTGATCTGGGTCTACACGGTTTGAATTAAATATTTGAATTTCTATAAAACGTGGTAAAAATAAAAACTACCCAGACACCCCTTATGTTGGAACAGACCGGTCCAAACAGTTGAGGTAGAAGAATCCATTCGGCATAAATGGGTTAATTAGAGCTTTAGCTTGTTTGTTTCTCCGTAAGAAGCCACTTACGGGAAGAATTCAATAAGCATGTTGCTTCCATTCCAATCCCATTAACGTGTTATCGTATGTAAATATTATATGCATGTCAATTGATTTAGTTGAAATAAAATATGTTTAAACCTAGCTCCTTACGGCGCTACTTAGTCGCCACATCAATTCCCGAAATACGCTGTGATGATAAGGCCCAATATGCATAACAGTATGGATGACAAATATCTATTTTAAATTGAACATCTACGTGCAAAAACGTACCTTCTGATATGTGCGCACAACAAAGATTCTTATAAGACAGCGCGGATTCCTATCAAACTCCTCGTTGTCGTATTAACAAACAATGCATCCTTGGCTATCCAAAAGACGCCCATAGAAGATTCTGATCAGACTGCGCGTATGCGCAGGCTGATCAGAATCTTCGCCGGGCGCACATGTTCGAAGGTACGCATTTTGACTTGCGGCTCAGTTGTCAAGGGTTATACGGAATAAAAGGAAATACACTGATGTGCCTGTATGGATGATTCCATTCATTGACATATATAACTAAACATTTGGTATATTGCTTCTCTCACTACCTCTACTGGAGGGTGATTCCATGTCAAAGCTTTTGCGATTGTCATATCTTTCTGGTCCATGTAGATTACCTTATCATGCAACCCAAGGAACTCTTCATACATGATATCTCGATACAGATATCCAAAATAATCGCTTAAACGTTGTGATGCAGCCGGGGTATTAAAATAAGTATGTGGTCCTTTAATCAGCACTTTTGCTCTCTTGTTTCTCTGTAAGAAGTCCTTTACTGCGTTACTTAATCGACGCATCCTCTCCCGAAATACGCTGTGATGATAAGGCACAATGTGCATAAATGAATGGATGACAAATACATATTTGCCATCATCGTTTATCTCGTTTAAGTGTCTTAACATGGAATTAAGCGTATATTTATTTGTATCAAATCCACCCACACAGAATGGCTGGGCGTGTGGAAGCCATTCCATTGTAAAGTTTAATGAAGGAACAGTACAAATGGATCGTTTATGCCATTTTTCTTTCATCCACTTCCCAGTTACCTGTTGACATGACATGATATTTAGGAGAAATTTGTACCATTGTCGTGTTGTAGAATCACCACACAACATTAGTCTGGTATCACGCATGCAGCTTTGGATATCCGTGGTAGAAGGCCTGCTACAATGGTGTAATAGCCAGGTGTTATTATAAAAGTAACCTGTGGATACATCGCTTCGCCATAGATTTTGTTTAGGGTACAAGTAGCATGGTGTTAGGTTATGGTTACTTGTTCTTGTTCCTGAAAAATACTGAGAATATAAATGATCTGCGTCAAGAGGAAAAAAAAAATCTTCGGACTTTTCGTCCCTCGCGCATTAACAATACCTCAAGTGTATAGTTCTTTGGCAGACGTTTTTCATTAGCGAACACCACAGGTTCTGGCGAGACTTGGTAAATGCACAGGCTTGCCTGAACCTGTGCTTTTTGCGTATTCCATAACGGCCTTTTCCCATAACACGACTCAAATGTTTATTTATCACTTTCCACTATTTGTACTTATGTATCCGGTGTGCTGAATGCACGATAAATGTTACACCAGTAGTTGTTACAAGTCTTTCGGATTTGTTTCGCAATTTTAGTGAGTAGATTATCTTCCTGCTAAGATATGATTGTAGGGCATTGAATATTAACTTTGAACATCTATGTGAGTGGTACTGATGAGGCCTAATGTGCCGAAACTGTCAAGACATGTTTCAGTTTGTATTGATTGCTCTCAAGGGTCATTCCTTTTAGAATCTGTTTATTTTCATCACAGTTGGTGTTTGTGCCGTGTGGCAGTCGTTAGAAAGTATCTCTGTATTTTACTATAGTGTACAATGTAATTTATACTTTTTGGGCCCAGTTGTTCAAAGCATCGTTAGCTTAACGAGCTCGTAAGTAGTCAAAATGTTAACTGTTTTAGTAAGTACAATATCTAATTCACAGTTATTTTTTCCTGAAAAAAAATGTGAGTAGCTTTTGCAAATGCAAAAGCTACTCACATTTTTTCAGCAAAAATATTAACATATATGCCATATTTAATGATCAAAGTTTTAACGATACGTTAACTAACGACATCGTTAGTTTTGAACAACTGGGACATGATCTTTTTAATCAATTAACTTATTCCGGGAGTGTTTTTTTTTTTAATTTATATGAGGGTCACTAATATTGGCCAAAATTTATTAGTGTTGCCCAGCAAGCATATCACTTTTCAGTTCTGTGTATTTGTGCATTGCTCCCGAGCATCATTCTTTTACTATATTGCTATCAAACTCTACTTCAGCTATTTACACGCGTGCGTGCGTGTGTGTTCATTGATCTCCATATGTATTACTTTAATAAGCTATTTAGTTGGTACAAGCGCGATGTCGCGGCCATAAAATGTATACTTCATTAAGGCCTATAAGGTGTAATCATTGAGGCCATTCATAGTTGTTTGCCTATATTAGACCACAATGGCCGACATAACGTAGAAAACTGACGCTTCATCTATTTTCGTATGTGCGAATGTGTTCATTGCGCTCGTGTTAAATTCGTTTTAGAATATATTTGGCTGCTTAAAGCTCTTTGGCAACTTGTAAAGCCTCGATCTGATTACTGTTAACCTTGTCATGCTGAATAAATTAAGATGCCCCACCCACTCCTTTCATCCAATCAGATTACTTGATCTAGCTTGTTGATACAAAAAAATCACATACTGAATGGCAAACAGTGCAGATCGAGATCAGTTCAGAAGACAGCTAAACTGGAGCTACATTGTTTGCAAAGACAAGGTATATCTGGGTTCAGCAGGACAAGAGTTAACTTGCCGATATTTCGGATTCTAAACTCACTCATGTTCTGCGAAATAGTTTGTCAAGACTAGTTGTTATATAAGCATATATATAGACTTAATCTTTATGGTACTTATCAATTAACATACATGTATTTATAGACTAAAATATTTTTCAAGTCTTATCGTACGTTACAGTAAAATGCAAACACGCTTTACTGTGACGCTGCAATACTATACCTCTTAGAATAGAAATGGTTGTATGAACAAAACTATAAACAGTGGAGAGCATTAGTTAGAGAGTTAAGATTATGTACCTGTTACATCCACAAGCACTGCTGGGAAAACGTCCCATTTCGCACTGAAAAATACACAGACAATTTAAAGTTACATTCTAAAATTAATCATTTGCATCATGTAGAAATGTAACAGAAAATTCTTTACTTTCAGATTAGACCCACTGCTCAGAAATGGTTTGGTGAACAGGCAAGGTAGGAGGAATTTACAAAAGATGTCTCCTTTACATATCTAAACACTGACAGCACCGGTGGGTCGATTGTCTCTGAGTGTAAGCTGGGAAAATGGTCCAGAACGGGGACTTAAGACTGTTTTATTTAACCCTTAACCTCCTGTCATTTTAGCAAACAGTAAGCGGCCTCTGACCTGGCTCTGTACTGTTTGCCAATATCTGACGTCACAGTGACAAGAATAGCGCGGATATAAATAACCGTTACCAGGATTTCGTATAAACGTGCGGTTTGATTTCATTCGTCGATGATAATCACGTGGACAACAATTTTATTAAAATTTAGGTGTATGTATACTTTGGATCGATTGTAAACAATCGACCCGAAGCTGGCGTCAAATCTGATCTGTGTATTCTCTCTCCTTAAAGTAATTTTCCTGTCAGTTTCTGCAGCATTGTTACGTTTGTAAAATTGGAAACATATTTACTGTCGTACGTAGTTGTAACGACGTTGACTACAGAAACGGGGACAGCTTCAAAAGCTAATATATTAAGCTTTATCGCCTACAATTTGGTTTATTTTAGACAATTAACACTTTCAACCTTACTGACTAAACCAGATACATGTACTTGTGCAAACAGTGTAGCTCTTGATGAGACGGCTCATAATGAAAACTATAAATATGAAACTTTTGATTGCTGAACTTTGGTGCTTTGCTTTTTATTTTGCATTTTTACTGATTAAAAATAGCAGTTGGGCGTTTGAAACGGGTTAGTGGAAAACAGCATTTTTTGCGCCATACCAAGAAAAAGAACGTACAGGTGTTGTTTCCGAGGCAGACACAATTAATTATACTGAACACTTAAAAAGGAAAGAAGTGAAAAAAAAGAAAGGGATAAAGAAGCCTCAAAGCAAGAAAAATCAATCTACACTGCAACATTGATTTACAGACACTTTTGTATTCTCCGTGTTCTAATGTGAGTAAGGTATTTTACAAAAGGAAACTTAACTGTTACAACTTGACTGTATTTTCACTTGCAGAGAAATCTGGTTCATGCTATATTTGGCATCACGAAAACACACCTATATAATTTTGACCCCCCATGAAACCCCACTTTTATATAGTAAAACTGGGGTTTACAGGGGTATACGTTATTTTTCTTATTTCTGCTCAAAACATAGATTGTGGGTACTCGTTAGAACCGCCTCGGCGAGGCGGTTCTAACGAGCACCCACAATCTATGTTTTGAGCAGAAATACGAAAAATATCATAATTTTTATCTGGAAATTTTCCCGTTTTTTGGTTGTAAAATTTTCAATATATTTGAATAGGCGTGTTTTCGTAATGGGATGAAACAAATGGATATGGAGGGTCACCAAGATAGGTCTATGTTTAATAACTCATTTGAAAAGTTTGCTCAGCATCGTGAAACATGTCATTCTATATATTTTCTGTTGTACAAGACAAAATAGGAACCAATATCTAGCCGCTGGTTTACACTATACTGTCAAAGCAAGTCACTCACTGGAAATACTTGAACAGTAGTTTTTGGAGTCTGGACACACTCAAATGGAGTGCGACTCAGTGCATTCTGCAATAGAACATGCGAAGAAAGGGACTTCTATTTATCACCCTGATCAATGGGACACTGTTATACATATGGCTAGAAGAAACAAACCTTATGTTGTGGTACCTATGCGTTTCAACAACTTCAAAGATTTGAAACTATTCATCAAAGAAGAGTATAGTGGCATGATGACTGACACAGAAGAAAGAAAGTTAACTGGATGAAAATAAAAGTCATTCGTGTAACAAAAGAAACACCAGACGAAATCAGATGAAGGGGAGTTTTATTGAGCATCAGTTTCGTTCCATCCGCATCAGACAGACACGTGGAAGACCATCAGATACACCCAAAGCAATACCAAATAAATATGATAGTCAACTTCCAATATCTGTTCAAAAGAAAAATGACTTGGTGTCGTTGTGTGACAGTTTGGTTGTCCCAGAACATTATCGGCGCTTTTATGAGTGACTTAAAAAAAGCACAACAATGAAAGACAGGCTCCCTGAACCTGATATACTCGAAGAAGAGGAAAACAGCGATTAAACTTTGGGATGATTTAGTATATGCCCAGAGAAGTTAATTAATAGATTGAAGAAAACTTATGGAATCGCAATTATATAAATGAACCGCGAAACCAGTTTGTACGCAGTACGCATTCACTTGCGGTATAAATGAGCATAAGAGACGAAAAACATTAAAAAGTTTTAGTCTTTATTTTTTTAAATAATTTGTCTTTACATGGAAATTATTATCCGCATGCAATGTAGCAACCATCCATACTTTGGGACATCTGAAAGGAATAAAACTTAACATGAGACCTTTTGGCTCAAACAAACTTTGCCATACTTTCTACATAAACGTTTTCAGCCAGAAGGGCTCATGTCAATATATTACATATATGGCCAAAATATGCATGGTTTTAATACTGTCTTAAAGCAGAAATGGTTGTCTTGAAGAAAAAATGCTCTCACAAAAAGTAAACTTTATTAAAATAAAACCTGATTTTTTATGTAGAATCCAATCTTTAAAGTCGATTTTTTCAAAAGTTAAAAAAGACAAATGAGCCCTTATGGCTATCAAGGGGCGAACTGCAGTTTTCTCTTTAAATGGTGGAAATATAGAGTACTATGTTTACGATACTGATTTGATAATTATAGTATATGTGCAACCTAATATTGCCAAAATTAAATATATTTACTCGTACAACTGAAGGTCTTACACGTTTTCATGGAAGAAACTTGCAAATTTAAGTATGTAAGAGTTTGGTATGGAAAAACTACGTTTTAGAGATGTAGGCTAGTGACATTCATTCAAAATATCTCTACTATTTGAGCTGCAACGTCAGAAAACGTACCTTCGGACATGTGCTCCCAGCGAAGAATCAGATCGGTCTGCGCATTTGACTCTCGTTATCTCGAACTCGCTTATCTCAATTAACCGCTTATCTCGAAGTGAAAATTTAGTCCCTGCCTAAACATGAGAATCTAACAAAAAGGAGGAGAAATTGCTCCTAAGGAGCAATATCTCCTCTTTTCCACAATATTTTCGATATATCTCGAATGTCAAGAGCCCAATTAAATACAAATTTGTTAAATGTGATTGTTCAAATTATTGTTTCCTCAATTCTGATAATCTGATATGTCGAGGTACGGATATCTCAAAGTGTTTCAGAGTCCCTTTAGAATTCGAGATAACGAGAGTCGACTTTATATTTTTTTCATGCGACAAACGAATACGGCTGATGCGCAGGCTATTTTGTGTCTTCGTTGGGCGCATATGCCAGAAAGTACGTTTTCTCACGTTGTCGTTTATTTGTCTTTTTACCCTAGAAGCTGCTTTTCTACCGGACTTAAAGGAAGCTCTGGGTAAGGAACTTGTAAACCGACACCAGTCCAGTCTTCACACAGAAGTACCCGGTTGACTGGTTTTCGGCAGTACCATGGCACGCCTCCAGTCGTTGCTGTAAAATTACAAACGTCCTGGTGTTCTCCAAGCCACATTACATCAGGATGGCAAAGCGTTTTCTCTTTCATGTCCCTGGATTCAAAGACGGCTAGAATATTGCGTGTCGCTGGAAGCTATAAAGGTGAACGAAAATACTTCAGGGCCCAGTTGTTCAAAGCATGGTCAGCTTAACGAGCTCGTTAGTGGTGAAAATGTTAACTGTTTTAGTAAGTACACTATCTGAATCACAGAAAATTGTCTGAAAAAATGTGAGTAGCTATTGTAAATGCAACTCGGCCCAGTACAGTACAGACCCATCAAATTGATCTATCGCTTTGACCTTTGTATTTACTAGTCATTAGGATGCGGCCATTATGAAATTTAGGCATGGCAATAAGAAATTCCTGCATTTCACGTGAAGCAACTTTCGCTCATCTTTTACAGGTATTACAAGTTTGTGCAGTAGACATGCATATTCTTGCATACCGGATAAGGATTTCCGCAAATTACACCGTTATCTCACATACCATATAAAATCAAGAATTTTCACGTGTTTGATATACACTGGTTGTATTACAAGTTTGAAATTAGAAGGCTGGCGGCACTGAACGTCACGGTATTGCCATCACAATATGGCAGACGTCTGCAATCGTAGTGACTGCATTATATATATATATATATATATATATATATATATATATATATATATATATATATATATATATATATAAAACAATCCATTTCAGAAATGAAACGTATGCGAGAAAAAAAATCTATCATGAGTGTGACTGATATATTCTTATATTCTTGTACACTAGATAAGGAAATCCTTAATTTTAACCTGGGATAGAAATTCTTATCCTACCCAGGGTAAGATCAAAATCGAGAATTCTCATTTGTTTGATACGCACTGATTGTAATGGACGTCACATGCCCCATCGTTAAGGTTTACGTCATTGAACGTAATGACGTCACTAAACGCCACAGTAATATCATCACAATATGGCGGATATCAGCAATCGAATTGACCGCGTCATTAAAAAAAAATACGATCATAAATGGAAGGTGTGCAAGAAAAAGGATCTATCAATCCGTCCCTCGGGATCAGTGTGGCATCACTCGACAAGTATCGTGATGCCAGACGGTGATCCTCGGGACGGATTTTTCTATCTACCCCTAACACCAACGATAAATCCTGTTATTACCTAACCTACTATATACAGCCCAATAAAATAGTTTTGTCTATTTAGACTGCTTATTACGTAATTAGCACTCCAGAGCTACGTCAACGAAATCGCACGATGTTGACGTCACCAGCCGTACAGTAGTTTTGACAATACCACAGCTGATGACGTCGACCTTTTAAACTCAACGCAAAAGCGCTGGGCATTTGTTTCGACTATGCCGACATCGCATGCCAATTTAAACAGCATTCATTGGATTGGATTAATCAATAATGTTTAAGCATTAGTTGTGTAATTTTAGCATTAGTTGGGTAATAAAACAGATTTTGTTTCATGGCCGCTTTGGTGGAATAGTCAAAATTACTGCCCTCGGTACAGTAGACAGCTCGATGTACTATTGCCCTCGGCATACGAGCTCGGACAATAGGGCATCGAGCTGTCCGCGGCACTTCGGGCAGAAGTTTTGACTATTCCACAAACAGGCAGAAAATATTGAAAGGTTATAGCGACAGTTCAGTTTGGTCGGTCTATAAAACTTTAACGACTCCAACACTGATGGCCCGTTTGCCGTGGCTGATTCAAACTCGTTTTTGTACCTAGGGAGTTCTTTCGACAGGTCAAGAAAGCAAATATGCAGGAATATTTTAGGGATATGTTCCTATTTTGTCATGAAAATGCTCTATGGTTGAATCGCATCAATGAGAACACTCAACATACCATCATTTTGTTGAAGACAGAAAATATATTTATATTCAAAGACATCATTATGAATTACATCATTAATCCATTGAATCATTATCGACTGCAAATGTATTTACGTATAAATCTCAAGGATTTTGTAGTGTTTAATAACATTGTTCTTCAACGCATACATGCGCACATCAACACCCAGGTATGTGTATATATGTGCGTGTTTCGGTTTATATTTCTGTTTCACCTTTTTTTTATTTTTCTATATTGTACTTTGTGTGTGTGTGTGTGTGTGTGTGTGTGTGTGTATGTGTGTGTGTGTGATGCACACATGGCAAATTTTGAAATGTTGGAACGGTTTGAGCATGCTTACTCTAGGTATACAGCTCCATTGATACTTAAAATACAAGACGTAGTACTATGTAAGAATGTCTTGATGTATACATTTATATTCAAGAGAGTAACAAATAATAATTTTATAAACTTGAAATATATCTTTGTTAAATTTTCGATAACATTTACCTTTTTTCTTATGTAATATATAGATCTAACTGTTTCCCGCCTGTATGCTAGTATCACAGATATCGTCTGTCTCCCTGGCCATAATGCGCGCAGGACTATTGTGTACGATCCATTATTATGGTCAATCACTTTGCCCGATGCGGATGCGTTCAGTGTTGAGTTGTAGATCCTAACTCTTAACTGGTCTCCACCTTGTTTTCGACTGGTATTGTAACCATCTCGAAGCGTTACATGTAACTTAATATCCTCACCAACTTTATACATAGTTCTGTTTTCTGCAAATATATACAAACCACGTCAAGGAAAAAAAAAACATTATGGCATGTGCGATCAGCCTCGCCAGAACCAATGCTGTTTGCTCACGTAAGCTGTAGGCCATGGGGAAACATCAGCCAAGAACAAGATATGCGGCCCTGCTGATGACAGGCTGTATGCCGGTACATGTACAATGACTGTAAAAAGACAAATGTGACACAAAGAAGCATATCTCATCACGAAAACATACCTTTATAATTTTGACCCCATTAAACCTCACTTTTATATTGTAAAACTGGGGTTTACAGGGGTATAAATTATTTTTGTTATTTCTGCTAAAAAACATAGATTGTGGGTACTCGTTAGAACCGCCTCGACGAGGCGGTTCTAACGAGTACCCACAATCTATGTTTTGAGCAGAAATATGAAAAATATCGGAATTTTTTATCTGAAAAAAATTGCCATTTTTTGGTGGTAAAATTTTCAGTGTATTTGAATAGGCGTGTTTTCGTAATGTTGACGTTTGAGCCGGGGCACAGCTTTTTTTCTGCAAGACTGCATGTGCGCCCAAAGAAGACTCAGTTCAGCCTGCACATTCGCGCAGTCTGAGCAGAGTCGTCACAGTGTACATTGTGGGTAGCTAAAGACCATAACCGTCTTCAGGAGGAGTGAAGACTGACTGCGTGGGTGCGCAGGCTGATCTAAGTCTTCACTGGGCGTTTATGCAGTCTTCTACGAAATGCTGTTCTCCGGCTCCATCGAGATTTTGTCAGTATCTACACGGTTCTATGACATTTATGACTACAAACATTGACTACATCGTATTGTTATATAACAGGGTGTTCAATTGTTTTAAACAACATGTTTACTATGTTTCCATAAATAGCTTTATTTACTATGTTTCCAAAATTAACTTTCTGGAATGTTCAACATGTTTACAATAACATGATGTTTACAGCCTTGATTCTGGACTGAGTTATTTTTGGCATGTCATGGAAGATTTAGAAGTTTCCTGAAGGAACCTAGAAAATAAGAGATGCTTGTAGTAAATTCTTTTTCTAGAACGTTCTCTGATATTATATAAGGAGAGAAGAATTTCATCTGGGCATCTTTGTATACTTTCACTGGAAATTATTCTATACTGGATTACTTTACTATTTTATTCATTCTGGACTTAAATTCTGAATTCAGGAACATTAAATTGTGGGATCAGAAACTGATATTGAAAGGATTTGTTTTATAAATTCTTGCGGATTATTTTGAGGGACTTTGTGACATAAACTTGAAAGGTACTGTCTACTTACATTCTTCTGTTTTGAATCTTGTCTTATTTTTTGTGAATAAATATTGTTAATAAGTTAAAGCTTGTTGCTGGTTTCACTTTCATTTCTTTCTCGTTACGCCTGGCTCGTAACAGAAATTGGGGGCTCGTCCGCGATCGAACATTTTCTTGAGCTATTACAAGTTTGAGCTTTTTAAAGAAAACAAATATTGATTTTTAAAGAAAAAAAAAAAAAAATATTTGTTTGCTATAAAACAAGTACTGACTTTTAAAAAAAAAAATTCAGTAATTATAAAAATCTTTATTTGATAAAAAACAAGTATTGACTTTCAAAAAATATAAGTAAATAATAATAATAAAAAAAGAAGCAAGTATTGACTTTTGGAAAATATCAATAAATAAACTCTGATTGATAAATTTACTTGATAAAACCAGCAAAAAGCAATCATGTCATTTGACCTTCAAGCTTTTATCACTGCGCCTTCGCAGGAGCTGTTAGATTTGGCCAAAAAGTCTGATTTGTTGGATATTGCTGCTCACTATGAATTGACTACCGTCAACAAGTCCATGATAAAACAGGAAATAAAAAATATTTTGGTTCAATTTTTGGTTGATAAGGAAATTCTTGATTCTTCTGCTTTGTCTCTTGTTCTCGTAACTCAGACAGGTTTGCATATGCGAGAGCTTGAAATTCAGAAGCAAATTGAGTTAGAAAAATTAAGATTAGAACAAGAAAGACAAATGCAGAAAGAAAGAATGGAAATGGAAGAGAGGGAGAAAGAAAAAGAAAGACAAATGCAGAAAGAAAGAATGGAAATGGAAGAGAGAGAGAAAGAAAAAGAAAGACAAATGCAGATAGAAAGGGAAAAATTAAAATTTGATACAGAATTAAGAATGAAAGAATTAGAAATGCAAAATATGGCGGTAAAGCAGCAACTTTTAGACTCTGGCGTTCATTTTGACATTACCAAACACATCAGATTAGTTCCCCCTTTTCAAGAAAAAGAGGTTGACAAATATTTTCTTCATTTTGAAAAAGTAGCAGAAAATTTAAAATGGCCAAAGGAGCATTGGACCTTGCTTTTGCAAAGTGTTATAATTGGGAAGGCTCGAGAAATTTATACTCAGCTGACTATCCAGCAGAGCTCCAGTTATGATACTGTAAAGGAATTAATTCTTAAGGCTTATGAGCTGGTCCCTGAGGCTTGCAGGCAAAAATTTAGGAACTGTAAGAAAGAAAATGAGCAGACCCATGTTGAATTTGCTAGAACTAAAGAACAGTTATTTGACAGGTGGTGTTCTTCGAAAAAAATTGGCTCTGATCATGAAAAACTTAGGCAGCTCATGCTTGTAGAGGAGTTCAAAAGGTGCATAAATTCAGACATTAAGTCCTTTTTAGATGAGAAACAGGTTGAAACTTTGGAAGCTGCAGCTAGACTTGCAGATGATTATGCTTTAACACATAAAGTTTCCTTTATAAATAAGTCAAATCCCTCTAGAAGACCATTTTTCCCACATTCAGGATCCAAACATAGTCCTAGTAATCCACCTAGCAGTCATAGCCAAACAATTACTCCCAAACCCAAACCTTCTGGTGAAAATAAAGATCAAAATCCCTTATCTCAACCAATTTGCAATTATTGCAAAAGGACAGGTCATATTATATCTGAATGTTTACATCTGAAAAGAAAGAAAGAAAAACAAGAGGGGCTTAAACCTACTGGCCTTACCTCTTTACGGTCAAAACCACAGTCATGTGTTAAGGAGGAAGATCCTATCCAGACCGAAAGGCCTGAGACTGATTCTGTTATGGAGATTTATGAACCATTCTTATCAGATGGTTTTGTGTCACTAAATAGTGACTATACCCAGTCTACCCCAATTAAAATCTTACGAGATACTGGAGCTTCTCAATCCCTTATTTTAGCAGATACTCTGCCTTTTTCTGAGAAGACTTCTTCTGGGACAAGTGTCCTTATTCAGGGTGTAGAGTGTGGATTTGTTAATGTTCCTCTTCATAACATTTATTTATCCTCAGACTTGGTAACTGGTTTAGTGGCTGCTGGTATTCGACCTTCTTTACCTTTTAAAGGTGTTCACTTACTGTTAGGCAATGACTTAGCAGGAGATAAGGTTGTGGTAAACCCACTTTTGACTAACATACCTTGTATTGATCAGCCACCTGATCCCATTGAGCAGGAAATCCCTGATCTTTACCCATCTTGTGCCGTTACAAGGGCCATGGCTAAGAAAGCAAAACAGAATGATGGGGACATTGATTTAACTGATACCTTTTTGGGTCAGTCTTTTCAACATGAGATTACAAATTCTCTTTCACCCAGCCTGTCTGACAAACAGACGGAGTTACATAACAAGTCAGAGTCCAGTCATTACTCTGCAATATTAAATGACCAAGGTCAAGGTCATGACTTGGTGTCAAGGTCTCAACTTTGTAAGGAACAGCATAATGATCCTGAAATTTTGCCTTTGCTTGAAAGGGCTTTAGATGAGAAAGAAATAGATCAAGTCCCAGTCTGTTTTTATGTCAAAAATGGCATTTTAATGAGAAAATGGCGTCCTCCTGATGTCTCAGCAGAAGACGAGTGGACTGTTAACCACCAAATAGTGGTTCCTAGGGTTTATCGCCCTGAAATTTTGAACTTGGCCCATGACACTCCCATGTCAGGTCATTTAGGTGTAAACAAGACCTATCACAAAATTCTTAACCATTTTTACTGGCCAGGGTTAAAATCTGACGTTTCGCAATTTTGTAAATCTTGCCATACTTGTCAGATGGTAGGAAAACCCAACCAGACAATACCAAAAGCTCATTTACAGCCCATACCTGCTTTTGATGAACCTTTTAGCAGAATAATTATTGACTGTGTTGGTCCCTTGCCCAAAACAAAGTCAGGTAATGAATATCTTCTCACTATAATGTGTGCTTCTACACGTTTCCCAGAAGCCATTCCACTTCGGAATATTAAAACAAAGAATATTGTTAAGGCTTTGGTAAAGTTTTTCACATTTGTAGGTCTCCCAAAGTCTGTTCAGTCGGATCAGGGCTCTAATTTTATGTCTGGAATTTTTCAACAGGTCATGCACGAGTTGGGCATTACTCAATATAAATCGTCACCTTATCATCCTGAAAGTCAAGGTGCCCTTGAAAGATTTCACCAGACACTGAAAAATATGATCAGATCATACTGCTTTGATACTGAAAAAGATTGGGATGAAGGCATTCATTTGTTGTTGTTTGCCGTTAGAGAATCTGTTCAGGAATCTCTTGGTTTCAGCCCATTTGAGCTGGTATTTGGCCACACTGTGCGTGGACCTTTGAAACTTTTGAAAGAGAAATTTCTCTCAAATGATGACAGTTCTCTGAACTTACTTCAGTATGTATCAGATTTTAAAGACCGGCTGTCTAAAGCTTGTGAAGCTGCTCGGACCAATCTTAAGTCAGCACAAAGGAAAATGAAACGCTGGTATGATGAAAATGCAAAAGAAAGAAAATTCATGCTTGGAGATAGGGTACTTGCTCTTTTGCCTATTCCTGGCAAACCTTTGCAAGCCAGATATTACGGCCCTTACACTGTAGATAAACAGATTAGTGATGTTAATTACATTGTTAACACTCCTGGGAGACGCAAACAAAAACAGTTATGTCATGTTAACATGCTTAAACAATACATAGATAGGGATAGCTCTTCTGTTACACCAATTAGTGTTGTTAGTTCAGTCCCTCAGGAACAAAGTGAAATGAACTCTGAAGATATGAACTTCATCAAATCTGATCCTGCTTCATCAAAACTCCAGAATTCTGACATTCTAAAGGAGCTCGACCAGAAACTTTCACACCTAGATCCAGTCCAAAGAAAGGAACTGAAACATTTAATTCATCAATATGAACACTTATTTCCGGATATTCCTACAAGGACTGACAAAATTTATCATGATGTGAATGTTGAGGACTCACAACCTGTCAAACAACATCCATATAGAATGAACCCAACAAAACAAAAATACCTTAAGGAGGAAATTCAGTATTTGCTGGACAATGATTTCATTGAACCAAGTCAAAGTGAATGGAGTTCACCTTGCATTCTTGTGCCAAAACCTGATGGAACATATCGGATGTGCACCGATTACAGGAAGGTCAATAATTTGAGTAAAACAGATACTTTTCCCATACCAAGAATGGATGACTGTATTGACAAAGTTGGAAATTCAAAATATATAACTAAATTTGATCTTCTGAAAGGATTTTGGCAAATTCCTCTCACAGAAAGAGCCAAAGAGATCTCAGCATTTGTTACTCCTGATGGATTATATCACTATAAAGTAATGCCTTTCGGAATGAAAAACTCTCCAGCAACATTTCAACGCTTAATCAACACCATTATAGCTGGAATCGAGCATTGCGATGCTTACATCGATGACACCATCATACACAATGATGAATGGAATCACCATCTTGGAACTATCAAAGTATTCTTTGATAAACTAAGTGAAGCAAAATTGACAATAAACCTTGCTAAAAGTGAATTCTGTCATGCAACTTTAACATTTCTAGGACATGTTGTGGGTCATGGTCAGGTTAAACCTATAGAGGCTAAAGTTGAAGCTATTTCAAATTTTCCGGTGCCCACATGCAAAAGACAACTGATGAGGTTTCTTGGTATGGCTGGTTATTACAGAAAATTCTGTAATAATTTTTCTGTCATTGCTGAGCCACTGACTAATTTACTTAGTAAAAGAATGAGGTTTAAGTGGACCAGTGATTGTCAGAATGCCTTTGATAAACTGAAAGCCATACTGAGAAGTGAGCCGGTTCTCTTGGCACCGAATTTTAATAAAGAATTCAAGTTAGCAGTAGATGCGAGTGATGTTGGTGCAGGTGGTGTATTACTGCAAGAGGATGACAATGGTGTGGATCATCCAGTTTGTTACTTTTCCAAAAAGTTTAACAAACATCAAAAGAATTATTCTACAGTAGAGAAAGAATGTTTGTCTCTCATTCTTGCTCTTCAACATTTTGAAGTTTATCTGACTTCTTCGTCCTCACCTATTGTTGTTTTCAGTGATCACAATCCACTGACTTTCATCCATAAGATGAAAAACAAGAATCAGAGGTTGCTCAGATGGAGCCTGTTGTTACAGGAATACAATCTTGACATCAGGCATATCAAGGGAAAAGATAATATTATTCCTGATGCCTTGTCCAGAGCATGATGTCTTGATCTGTGGTTTCCTGTAACTTGCTATATATAAGATAATAATTGCCTTTATCAGTATTTTATTTTATGATAATTTTATGGCAAAAGAAAGCTTTATTACATAAATCTTTCTTTTCCCTGAAGAGGGGAAGTGTTATATAACAGGGTGTTCAATTGTTTTAAACAACATGTTTACTATGTTTCCATAAATAGCTTTATTTACTATGTTTCCAAAAATAACTTTCTGGAATGTTCAACATGTTTACAATAACATGATGTTTACAGCCTTGATTCTGGACTGAGTTATTTTTGGCATGTCATGGAAGATTTAGAAGTTTCCTGAAGGAACCTAGAAAATAAGAGATGCTTGTAGTAAATTCTTTTTCTAGAACGTTCTCTGATATTATATAAGGAGAGAAGAATTTCATCTGGGCATCTTTGTATACTTTCACTGGAAATTATTCTATACTGGATTACTTTACTATTTTATTCATTCTGGACTTAAATTCTGAATTCAGGAACATTAAATTGTGGGATCAGAAACTGATATTGAAAGGATTTGTTTTATAAATTCTTGCGGATTATTTTGAGGGACTTTGTGACATAAACTTGAAAGGTACTGTCTACTTACATTCTTCTGTTTTGAATCTTGTCTTATTTTTTTGTGAATAAATATTGTTAATAAGTTAAAGCTTGTTGCTGGTTTCACTTTCATTTCTTTCTCGTTACGCCTGGCTCGTAACAGTATGCACAAAGTATCATCCAGTATCATCCAGGCCTTTGTCTTCCATTCAAACATACTGAGGTATCTATGATAATTTAGTTAGCGGACAGTGAAGGCCCTGATTATCCTGTGCGGATACGCAGAATTATCTGGGCATGTACCCGAGAACAAGCTTTCGCATGGCGCGGCTCAAATGATTAATGATTTAACCTTTGTCATGCTAAATAAATTAAGATGTCACGCCCATTTCTAATTTTAAGCCAATCAGATTACTTGATCTGGGTTTTTGAAAGAAATTCACATATTTAATGACAAACAGTGCAGATCCAATTCAGTTGGTTTCTGAAAAAAACAGCTGATCTGGATCTACACTTTTTGCAAAGACAGGGCATATCCGTGTTCAGCAAGACTAGGGTTAATATGTTAATTCTATGATTTAAACAGCCTTATCGAGTTGAAATGTTTACGTACCCACTAAGTTCAGTTGTGACGTCTTTAAAGATACGGTTTTCATTACGTCAGTTAGTGGAGTGTCCCCAGTCACCTCCTCTTCTGTCAGATAGTCTCTCATCTTAGGATGGACACTCTTGTTGACCACGTTCGTTTCAGGATTTGTTGTTAATCTGGATATTAACTGAAGATTAACTTTTGGCCGCCTGTTGAGAAATCGCAGAGTTGAAACACTACAACAAGATAATAGTTCCGGAGGTGTTAACTTTCAGTTACTGTGAAATCCCAATGTCTTAAACACCGGTGACTCGTTTACCCTGGCTGATTCGAACCCGTTTTTGTGTCCGTAGGAATTCTTCCTATAGCTCAGGGATATTTTCGTGAAATTCTTCTGTTTTTCAAGAAAATTATGTTGTTTGTACTCATTCGAATCGTCTCATTAGAATGTTTTTGCTTTGAATCAGGTATTTGGCAAAAACATGTCAGTGTAAACGGTTCTTTTTAACATACATAAGGGAAACTTGCACATTAGGCTACTTACTCGTTTAAACCTGAATCTACTACCCAATTTTATATGGATTGGGAAAGGGTTGGCAGGAAATTGGTATACTTGAAACACCTTATTTACTGCATGTATTCAGTCAGACAGCTGGAGCAAACAGTGTAGACCTAGATGAGATGCTGTTGTACGCAGTGTTTCATCAGTGTACATTTTGTTTGTCAGTTTAATAGCCATTTGTAGATACAATAATGTGTAGTTACATTGTAATTGTACATGTTCAAATTTTGGAACTAGTATGGAAAAGATGAGGTGTGTGTAGACTTACAGTATATATGGTATACAGTACCCGTCAAATTGAAAATACAATACATGTGCTTGAACATACTTAGAAGAATGGAATAATGATTCAAATAAGACAGTGCTTGGTTTTACCAGATACTCAGTCTTTAATGCTGAAATAGTCATATTGCATAAGACGATAGAAAAAAAAATGTTATCGTAATAAGATACAATAGTTTTAATACATAATATCAATTTCAACAGGCTAATTCAGCAGATAACAAACTGGTACTATTTTTGTTAAAAGATTCTGACACTTCATGCTGTTGAAGGCTATTAGCATGAAAAGTAAAACCGTTTAGTGTATAAAAAAGATATAAGACAAGATAACTTGTTAATATTTTTATGCAGTATTCACACTGAGATATTGCGCTTATGCGTTCTCAGGAAACATTAAGATCAGCTCGTCTGCTGGAAGTGGTATGCTGTAAGCCTGTAGACATTTGATATCCTTCAATATGCAGAGTGCTAAGAGAATATTACCAAACTGATGAGAATTTTTGTAAGGTACATAAGATTACAAGAGTTTCGCAAGTGAAGGCTTCAAATGCCCGTGGCAAGTAATAAGATGTTACACATATACCATGGTCTACATCAAGTGTAGCTGCGAAACAATATGCGCTGCTCCATTTCTTGGTGTAACTATTTATAGTTTCAGCTTGACTGGATGTAAACTATAAGGAGTTAGCCGGAAACGAAAAGTTTACAGAAATGTTCTTAAAAAAAAAAAAAAAAAAAAAATGTGGGTGGGTGGGGGTGGGGATGGCGGAAGGTGTTGGCATTACTCTGCTAATATGTGGTGTTCTGTAACGTCAAAACAATCATGGTAGACTGTAATCTCAAAAACAATATTAAGTGCTCTTCCACATCATTGGCTAACTACATATCAAGTTTCAGCTTGATGGGATGTAAACTGTGTAAGTTAGCCGAAAACCGAAAACTTACAGAAACTTTCAAACAGATATAACTCTGTTAATGTTTTGTTGCCTATAATCTCTGAACAATATGCGCTGCTATACATCATGATCTTACTATACATCACATCACGAAAACACACCTATATAATTTTGACCCCCTTAAACCTCACTTTTATAATAGTAAAACTGGGGTTTATAGGGGTATACATTATGTTTCTTATTTCTGCTCAAAACATAAACATAGATTGTGGGTATTCGTTAGAACCGCCATGAGCAGAAATATGAAAATTATCAGAATTTTTTATCTGAAAATTTTCATTTTTTTTTTTGTGGTAAAATTTTCAGTATATTTGAATAGGCATGTTTTCGTAACGAAGTTTCAGATTAATTGAATATAAACTGTAAGAGGAGTTAGCCAGATACGAAGAGTTTACAGATATTCTGAAATGGGCATAACTCTGCTAAAATTACGAAAAAAAGCCTCTCTAAAAAAAGAGTGTACGGAGTAGATGTTGAAAACAGTGTAAGGTAAAATAGATTGCATTGTTCTATTTATTTCAGGCCACAGGAGGTTTCTGTAGGAGAAAAATTCCAGATAGTAAAGGATTCTGAAGAGAACTATTTGGCTGGGTGGAGTGCTACAGGTACGAGTCGGTCTGTCATTCCAGTTTGAGACCCTAAATAGTAGGAGTTTTTGGGATGCCATATGTCATGTGTTTTCGAAGTGATGAAGAGGGCATGAAAATCCCAGGATCTCTTGCTGACTCAAGTGGCTATCACATCCCACCAAAACCTGGACCTGATTTAGGACCATGGAACTGTAGCTGATGAGAGACCTTTGAACTTTTTGCATAATAGTCTATTGAGAAATTAGTGGGGTTGTGTAACCTATAGGGCACAGTGAACCAATTGTGACAGGACTGCTGATTGTCGCAAAAAAGTGTAGGGAAGCCCGGGGTAGTTATTTTGTGTAAGGGGGCCTGTGATTGGTTAATAATAAAGAACAATTAAAACTCATCATTCTAATTTGAAGAAAAAAATGTCTGTTTGTAATTTCTGATTGTTTCAAAGAAATAAATGTTTCTGTGTGTGTTTGCTGGAGCCCAAAGAAGAAGTGGCGAAATTGCAAAGTTTCAATTTTTGATACCTGCCAACTGAGGGGTTGCTACATTCAGCCTCCAAAAAGTCCCTGAAAGTGCTGGTGATGGTGGTATTTTTCCTTGTTTATTTTGCTATGCTAAGCCTGGGCTTTGAATTAAAACAAAATTTAGAAGCCCAGCCATACCCTGAAATGAACCCTTAAGCACCAAAAAGGGTGGAATTACTATGGAGCTCTATGGGAAAAATAATTAGTTCACTGTACCCTACATATCCAAATCTCCGGATATAGAGCACTTACGGTTTAACTTGTTATCGGCTTATATTTAGCGCTCAGCAACAGTCAAATACCGTACTGGGTACCAGTAGAAATCGACGCAAGCGGTGCTTAGATAAACTTTTGAAACCCAATTAACTATTAGTGCCATCCTTCACGAATGATGGCAATGGAACTTTGAGCCGCAACGTCGAAAAACGTATCTTCGGATATGTGCGCCAAGTGAAGTCTCAGATCAGCCTGCGCATTCCTGCAGTCTAACCGGATTCTTCACTGGGCACGAAAGCCATGAGCCATGGATGCGAAATTTCCTTATGCGGACAACGAAGACTCATCAATGCCATATCATTTACACAAGTATGAAAGTCTTTTACATACAGTGTCAAAATACTAACTTATTACTTCCTAAACCGAAGACATCTTTACGTCACCTTAAACTAGGTTTTCAAGAATTTCATAAGAAGTGTGTTTTGGCTCCGACAGACAAGGCCGCTAACAATGTTGTCGTTGTTTAACGGCTCCACTATGTTAACACTCAGCAAGAGCTTGGTAGTACTAAGGCCTATGAACTACAACCTTTGGCTGAAGAGAGGTCTGTAGTTAATGACCATATCTGTCATTCAGCCACCAAGTTTGCTGTATGTGTTACTGAAGGCCAAGACAAGCTTCCTATGTTATATGGGTTACCTAAACTTCATAAAAGACCTTACAAAGCACGGTTTATTGCAAATTCAAGCTCTTGTACCACCACTGAACTTTCTAAATTATTAAGTTCATGTCTTACTGCCATCAAAGCATGTAATTAAATATTGTGACAAGGTTATCGAAAGATCAGGGAGCAATCTGTTTTGGTCTATAAAAAATTCGAATGAGGTTTTAAATAAATTGAAGTCCAGACAATTTCGTGCTTTTAGTCTGTCTACTTTTTATTTCTCCACGCTTTACACCACACTCCCTCATAATCTATTTAAAGAAAAACTAAATGATTTAAATGAATGGACATTTCATAGAGAAGATTCCCTCTACCTTGCATGTAATGTAAGAAATGCTTTTTGCACTTCTGAAGTATATAAAAATTACACATTATGGACATGTCAGAAAGTGTGTGAAGCTCTCACCTTTCTACTTGACAATATTTATATAAGATTTGGTACTATATTATTTAGACAAATTGTGGGTATTCCGATGGGTACGAATTGCGCACCCCTTGTGGCTGATTTGTTCTTGTTTTTTATGAAAGAGACTTCATGATGTCCATTTCCGTTGAAAACCAATCTGAAATCATTGAAGCTTTTAGCTCGACTTCAAGATATTTGGATGATGTATTGAAAATTGACAATACCTACTTCGATGGTTTAATCAGTCAAATTTACCCCCCAGAACTTCAGTTAAATAAAGCTAATTCTTCTTATACCGAAGCCGCGTTTTTTGGATTTACATTTATCTATTGTAGATGGATATGTTTCCTGCAAAATTTATGATAAACGCGATGATTTTGACTTTGAGATTGTAAATTTTCCTTTCTTGGATGGTGATGTTCCTCGCGTTGCATCCTACGGTGTTTATATTTAACAATTAATTCGATTTGCCAGAGTGTCTAGTCATGTAGATGTAATTCACTTCAACACTCGTAATAAATTGCTAACTGCTAAATTTCTTAATCAGGGTTATCGGTATCTTAAGGTACCTAAAGCCTTTTCTAAGTTTTACAGACGTCATTCCGATTTAGTTGCAAAAGTCAATGTTGGGCTAAAATCTCTTCTGCAACAAGGCCTGTCGGAACCCGAATTTTATGGTGACTTAGTGTATAAATTCAGAAAAATATATGTTTGTAATGACTTCAGTACCCAATTTCGTAAAGTCATTCTTCAATATAAAAAGATTGGGTACAACATAAATGTTATACAAGAGACAGCATGCATGGTTGTTAACCCAATCACGGTTAGTAACTTTGCTTCCTTCTTTAATTGCACGCCGGTGGGTTAGGCCTCAGATTCTATGATGGTTCCAGCGTAAAGGCTTACTTGAAATTTAATTTTGGTAATGTTGGTTGGTACTTGATGCTCTATCTTTGGTCGGGCCCACCGGAGTCTAACTGTTAATTTTTTTTTTTTTTTTTTTTTTTTGCTCTAGCATTTCAGTTGTTTCGTGCTGTCGAGTCCTCATCGTTGTTTCATCTCTGTAATTAGTTGATTTTTTGTGTTTTCGGAGATGTAGCATTGATGCGTTAGGAAGCCTTGATGCGGACTGAACAAATTATGTGTCTAAACCACGGCAGAAATAAGGGCGAGGATTGTGGCCACGTAAAATCGATATATATAAGCCCCCCCAGTGAAATACTTTTCACTGACCGTTCCAAGGCGGTTCTTCTGTCATGGTTTATTTTTGTTATAGTTCGTTTTTGAATGTGTGTTTCGCTTACATCTTTTTATTTTGGATAGCCATATGGCCACTTTGTGGGAATGTAACTGTCCGTTTGGCTTTCTGCTAGTGATGTTTCCATTAGGGTCTACTTATTTCGTTGTTGTGTTTCTTTCCCTTTGATGTCTCTGATGGGAGGTGTGGGATAATTAAATCGATTCCTAATCATTGCCTTCCCTTCTATTTTACACAAATAATTCAGACTTAACTCGTTGTGTTTTGTTAAATTTAACCCTTGTCCTGCTGATCCCGAAAATAACCTGCCTTCAGCCAACTGATCTGGATCTGGACTGTTTGTCATTAAGTATGTGAATTTATAGCACCAATCCGGATCAAGTTATCTGATTGGCTGAAAATTAAAAGCTGGTGTGGCATCTTACTTTATTTAGCAGGACAAGGGTTAACAAGTCAATTTTACTGCCTGATGATCTTTCCAAAATCTGCTATATGAGTGGCGAACAGTTTAAATCCTAGTCTACACTATTTCTACACGCCTGTCTCTGCGAATACTTAGAAAAGTACAGTCGTAGTGCAGTATATGATTGTATAAACACGATATTTAGCTTTTGGGTGCACATATCAGAAGGTACGTTTCTTTCACAGTGTGGTTTCTTTGGTTTACTAAGCAAACTTACCATCTAGCACTCTCTAAATACATGTACGTTAACATTACTAGGGCTAACGTTACCAAACCAGCGATAGTCATACGTCTGTTGTCCATAAGGCTGAAAATGTAAAGAAGAGCACTAAATAAGCCGCAAAGTGAGAATCGTTTGTTTGAGTTCAGGTTTTACGGCCCAATCGACCCAGTGGGGTCATGCCAAGCGCGGTCAGTTTACCTAACCACTCTTTTACTGAGCAGGCTTAGTTCTCTAAGCGGTTAACCAGTATTGTGCACATTCTTTTGCCAGAAACAGACAACTGCCCTTGTTGAATCAGCGGAATGGAGAGAATGACCGTAGAAAATGATCAAATCTCCACGAAGGAATGTTGCCGACCAGGCGGGGGTCGAACTCGCAACCTCCTGATCACCAGTCGGACGTACATGCAACTGAGCCGCCGAGGCCGGTCGGCAACGTGAGAAAACATCCACATGGCATGTGCGCCCTACGAAGACTCAATACAGACTGTGCATTCGCGCAGTCTAATCATAGTCTTCATAGTCCGCATTTAGAAACTTTGCATCAATGGCTATCCAAAATCATGCCAGTTAAGCTTCTGATCAGCCTGCGCGAATGATATGAATCTTCACTGGCTGCACATGTCCGAAAATAAGTCTTTTTATTTCTCAAATGGTTCTGGGTCGCTCAGCTCAGCAATTGTTTCAAAATAATAGGTTAAAGGTCAGGGTCAAGCTCATTGAAGATAAGTATAAGAATGTGTTCGTGAAACTATACACTTGGTCCAATTTGTCTGTTGTAGCATCAACCGATGCTCGTCTAAGAATGACAACACGTTGCTAATTTCATTTGACCTAATGTACTCATTTCTTTTTCAGTCCATTTGACCCACTTTCAACGTAAATCTAGGGACCTGTCCCCACGTGACCTAGTTTCAAACTCACCCTTTACATCATCATTCCTGACAAACTTCGCTTACGTTTTGGTCATAAAATGTCATTTAATGAATAGACAAGGGTTCTATCTCTTTGACACGTTGAACTGTTTGTCACAGTTTTCAAATCTACCTAGAACTTGTAAAAGGCAAGAACACTGAATAATTTTCATGAAAATCGAGTAAAAAAACAAAAACACATTGAGCTTTTTACTTGGTCTTCTTGAAAGCTAATCAGAATGTTTGCCTTTCTTCTAGAGTAATCACAATATCATTAAATTATTTAATATTGTAACACAGTACTAACAGCTGAATGTTTACTAACCATAACGTCGAACGGGGAATACTGAAATTATAGTCACTGTGTAAAACATGGTAATCACATGTTAGGTCATGGTCAGTACACATTCATCGATTTATATAAGGGATCCCCTTTCATATTGCAGCTAACAAACAGTAGGATAAACATTCAGACTAACACTAATAAAAATAGATAAAACTCTGTGACCTCTAGATGCTTATACTTGACGTTACCTATATAATTTCGACCCCTTTAAACCCCACTTTTATACAGTAAAACTGGGTTTACAGGGATATACATTATTTTTCCTATTTCTGCTCAAAACATGGCGATTCTAACGAGTACCCATAATCTATGTTTTGAGCAGAAATATGAAAAAAAAAATATTAGAATTTTTATCTGAAACTTTTCCGTTTTCTTTTAGGGTTGTAAAATTTCCAATATATTTGAATGGGCGTATTTTCATAATGACTCGGTAATACCGCTGTCTGTCACTAAGCGCCACCCTTTCCTGAATCCAGGGCATATCGAATATGAGCTAGGTGCACTAGGTAAGGGTCTGAGAATGGTACATGTATCGACCCGAGCGGGATTCTAACCCATGACCTTCTGCTTTGCAAATTGAGAGCACTAACCGCTATGCCACCCAAGACCCAATTGCAAAGTAGTGAATCACGAACCTTGTGACGTCAGCCTAAAAAAATTGTTAGCGATGCCATTTTGAATTTTGTCTCCACTTCGTATTTTATTTCTAGCCGTTCACCGCCTGTTCACAAGCGAAGCAAGACACGCTTTTGTGCATAAGCTATACGTTCATGTAAGTTTTTAGTAACATGTGGACTTAACCCTCTTTTCATGAGATAATTTAAAGAATTTCAACACAACAATTTGTTTGTTCTTCGACTCATTTTATTTTGCTAAAAAAATAATCTTTTTTCTTCTACTAAAAATAAAGAAGAAAAGAAGTGCAAGGCACAAACTTGTTGAAAATCTCTAGGAAAAATGCCTGAAGCACTAAAATCCATTTAGGCAAACGATAGTGTATTGTCGTTGTTGTTGCTCTTCTGGTACCTATCACCGGATACACTAATTCTCGGTATTCAGAAATCACGGGTCCCGCACATCGGGGCCTTCGAAATTGATGGGCTGCCTGATGCCCTTGGCACAGAACTGCTATTAACTTAAAGCAGGACTTAAGTTCATCATGTGATCGGTCGGGTAAATGTCCCACAAATTTGGAGGCAATTTCTCTTAATGACTGAAACATTGTTGGTTTCTAAGATAAATTGCAATTCAAGCAGTGGACTCGGGAGTCAATGGTAGTCTGAAATAAAAATCAGTTAGATCCGACTGTATTACTGTTAATCTGAACCGACACAGTGAATTTGTTGGTGGTAGAGTTAACACTCCCGGTTTTGAATCCCGCTGGAGACGGAATTCATCTCTTAACTGTAGGACGCTTCATTGCAGAGAATTTTTCATCGTCTTGAGATGACTTAAATACTGTTGAAAGGGATTTGAAACTTCAAACAGTCATCATAACAGTGACGCGGTAAAGTGTTGGCTTGTCACTCAGACAGCCTGGGTTCAGTCTCCAACCAGGCATTGGTGATTAGAAGTTTTTAAACCGTTACATCTGGCGCTCAACATGAATAGCCCTATCTGATGGGCTTGGTGGCCTGATACTGAGTGGTGGTCAAATTAAGTTTCGGGAGGAATCACAAATGGAGGAGGAATATGTAGCAGTGACCATAAGTATATCATTATTTAGGATAAGTATGGCAATGAATAAAGGAGACTTTATAAATTTGTTGGATCTTCCGCCATGTTTTAAAAGGGAAACAACTTTTGCGGCTTCCTGTTCCTGGACATCTTCCAAAAAGGGTTTTCTAATAAAGGACATAGTGTTCCCCTTGGGAGCGAATTCATTCTAGTTAGAGTAGACTCCTTTTCAAAAGAGAGTCAAAACCAATTTGACAGAGTTGCCGCAGCCCACCCCTCTGAAAATATATTCAGTCCCTTTAATTTGTCCAAATACCTGTCTGGTTATGTTATTTAGTTATTACCTGAGGAAAATGGCTTAACTATATACAAACAATGGAGACCCTGATCAGACGCCGCATTCTTCTCTGGATCTGCACTATTTGTCAGCCACCTTTTCGGATTTCCCAGGAACAACAACAACAACAACAACAAAAAGAAAAAACAAACATAACAAACAAACAAACAAACAAAACAAACAAACAAACCTGCTTTAGATTCTCTATATACGGTATAGGGTACGTCCACGTATATCAGCTTCGCAGAGAGTATACTATTCCAACAAGCTCAGCAAGTATTACTCTAGATTCTTATCAATTATTAAAGAGACCAATAATCTATCTGGCCAGTAGCCGACAAAAAACACTTAATGGCTTACTCTGCCAGAGACATGTAATCCTCTCAACACCATAGACCAGAATACAGGTCTTTCAAACTGTAGATCCAGATGAGACGGCGCGTACAATGTACGAACCGTCTAATGAGGTTCTACACTGTGTGCCTTTTTCTAGGTTTTCTATTTTGTCCCTATTCTGTTTGCCATTTTGTTTTCGATTTTTGTCCACGCGACATCCACTATCGAGAAAATGGTCACATTCAATTTCATAGACGAAAGAGTCCATTTCTGAAACTAAGTGATGAAAGTTTAAGGACAACAATAAAATTAGCGCAATCTGGTCAGGAACTTAAATGCTATTGAACTACAACAATTTGTAGGCGGACGGCGAGTCTCTGCCGTCTGGTCTGAGTCTTCACTTCCTTTGTTTTAGTCCTTATACCCCGGCTGTATCTAATGTAGACTCTTCTTTGAAATCGAGTGGGTCGATTGTTACTAATAGGAATGTCGGTCAAAAGCAAATGACACATTACGAAAACACGCCTATTCAAATATACTGAAAATTTTACCACCAAAAAAGGAAAATTTTCAGCTAAAAAAAATTCTGATATTTTTCATATTTCTGGTCAAAATATAGATTGTGGGTACTCGTTAGAACCGCCTCGATGAGGCGGTTCTAACGAGTACCATAAACTATGTTTTTGAGCAGAAATAAGAAAAATAGTGTAGACCCCTGTAAACCCCAGTTTTACTATATAAAAGTTGGTTTAAGAGGGTCAAAATTATATAGGCATGTTTTCGTGATGAATGCAAATGATAGCACGTTACATGCACGTTACATTTCAGTAGACGACATTTTGAAATATTTCCTAATTTTTCCCAGAAAATAGGATTTGACGTTTCATGAAGAAATGTCAAATCTTTGTTTCCTAAGGAGGCAAAATGCATGAAATGTCAAATCCTATTTGCTATGAAAAATAAGACATCACGAAAACATGCCTATATAATTTTGACCCCCTTAAACCCAAATTTTGTATAGTAAAACTGGGGTTTACAGGGGTATACATTATTTTACTTATTTCTGCTCAAGAACATAGATTGTAGGTACATGTACTCGTTAGAATCGCCTCGGTGAGGCGGTTCTAACCAGTACACAAAATCTATATTTTGTGCATAAATATGAAAACTATCAGAGTTTTTTTTTATCTGAATTTTTTCAGTTTGTGGAGGTTTCTATGTATTGGAATAGGCGTGTTTTCGTAATGAAATACCATCAGTTTGTCGTCTGTCTTCTTCCCACTTTCATGGTAAGTGATAATGTAAATCCTGATGAGACAGCGTGTCATATGCCGTCGAAATTAAATTTACACGGCTTGAAAGGATATCCGTGTCAGTCTGCAGGGATGAAACTGTTTCAAGGGGACTTGACGCACTCGATAGATCTTCTTCCAGATTTTCAAGGAAGATATTTTTTGTGATTTTTTTCTTTTCGTCACGGCTTCTAGAATCCATCTCCCTCTGGGAGCAAAGTTTTTATAAGAAGACCGCTTTTATGAAAAGATGTAAAATAGTTTTGACAAGAGTTGCTCTATTGGAGAAAATCCCCCCTCCGCCCCCACCCCCCCCAACCCCCCCCCCCCCCCCCCCCCCGGTCAGCGCAGGCGTTGTTCGCTTACAAATTGTAAAGAAAACCGCTTTTCCGAACAGCCGAAACATTGTCGACAGAGTTGCCTCCCCTGAAAGGCAGCGGGGACAGTGATCAGATGAGTCTACCATCCCCCCACTCTTGCCCATTCTGATCAGCGCAGGCGTTGTTCGTTTACAAATTCATTGGACGCTGTAGAATGTAACAAGTGGAAGTAAATGCCTTGATGACCGAGTGTGAACGGATGCACAAGCTGATACGCTATGCTCAAAATGTCATTTTGCATGTAGGCACGAAGATGGGAATCTATCCCAGTCGTCTTAATTAATTATGTATAAGTACATGTAATTATTTTCAATTGCGGCTATCTAGCATATAAATCAATACACACGTATACTCGTATGTGGGCACAATATCCGAGAGGTCTAGGTGGTAACATTAATGATCAGGGAAATGCGAGTTCGAAATGCGCAAAAAAAAAAAAAAAAAAAAAAAAAAAAAAACACAAACAAACAAACAAAAAAAAAAAACAAACAAAAAAAAAAACAAAAAAAAAAACATAATAATAAATATATTTATTTATAACAGTTGTATTTTCTTGTGTGCAATTAATTTTTTTAACTGATTCCGGCAACATTCTTTCGTGGAGATTGATGATGAAATATTTTCTACAGTCTTTCTCCCCCTTTCGCAACTTCAAAAAGGACAGTTGTCAGTTTCTGGCGAATGAAAGTGCACAAGTTATCGCTAACCACTTAAAGGATAAAGCCTGTCAGTAAAAGTGTTGTAAGGTAAACTAGCCGGCTCGTCATGACCTTAAAAGTGTTGACTAGGCCGTACAAATCCAACTCAAACCAAACAATTTTAGCCGTGACATTGGAAAACAGTACTGCCATATATACTGTCAAGAAAAGTATAGAATAGTCTGCTTTGCCTAGCCAAGGTATTTACTGTTCAAAATGGCATGCGGGTCCTTTTCAGTCATTTGACGCATGTACGAAGAAAGCAGCCTGCCGGGCCTCAAGTGTTTTGTGTTACGGTTTCGAAACATCAAGAAAATATTTTTCTTATTTGCAAATAGACTTGGCATGTAGTTATTTTTATTCCTTGTGCTTTTGTGTGAAGGTTGAGATGACATGCATTGCATTTAGGGGAGAGCATTTTGTACACTTCGGTCGGAACTTTGGGTTGTGATTTGTTCATTTTGAAATGGCAGTGGAATACCGTAATTACTCCTATTGCATGCTTTAACATCACCATCTTTCTGTTTTATTGTCACCCTGTTCTCATTGTTTGTAGCACATACCGACGGCACTGTGAGAGAGGGTGCAACCTTGTACATATGGCAGCAAGGATCCACCTGGTTCTATAAATCGCTAGGTGCTTTGTCTATTGTTTTAAATGAGTAGGTCTAGGGCTTGTGAAATATTTAGGTAAGGAGCCCACTAGAATGCTATCTATGAGACATTTCAGTAGTTTAACCATCATCTGGAAACGTCTCCTGTTTGATTTAGTGTGTGAGGGCTCGTGGTGAGCCTGCGTATACGCGCAGTCTAATCAGGGTCCTCACTAGTCAATTAGAGCAGTAGTAATTTTATGCGTCCTGCAGTGTCTGCTGTTTCGCGTTTGTTTGGGATGCGAATGATTGTGGTCAGCCTGCATAAGCGTGCGGTCTGATCAGGATCTTCGCTGGTCAATTTGTTATTTTAAGTATTCCGCAGGGTCCACAGTTTTAGGTTTGATGTACGTGGATAC
Organism: Anodontia alba; assembly: GCA_964016985.1. Taxonomy (NCBI): domain Eukaryota; kingdom Metazoa; phylum Mollusca; class Bivalvia; order Lucinida; family Lucinidae; genus Anodontia; species Anodontia alba. The sequence continues at coordinate 21,490,550 of OZ024836.1, read as the reverse complement.
GTGGTCGGTCTGTGCAGGCGCGCTGTCCTATCAGGGTTTTCGCTTATATATTCAAGCAGTAATCATTTTGTTATGCGGTGCCCACTGTCTTATGTAAGGTTTGGTATGCGAGGGCTCGAGGTCAGCCTGTGTATGCGCGCAGTCTGATCGGGGTCCTCACTAATCAATTAGAGCGGTAGAATTTTATGCGTCCTGCAGTGTCTACTGTCTTATTTAAGGTTTGGTATGTGAGGGCACGTGATCAGCCTGCGCATACGCGCAGTCTGATCGGGGGTCATCACTGACCAATTGATGCATGGGTTATTATAAGTGTTCTGTGGTGTGCAGCGTCTCATGTTGGTTTGGGTTTGTGGATACATGATCAGCTTGCAGGATCAAAGCAGTCTGGTCAGGGTCTTTAGAGTCCAGTTATCCATTGTAGCACATGTGATTCAGTTTGTGGCGACGTGATCAGCCTGCGTGGCCACGCAGTCTGATCAGGGTCTTCACCCACTGATTAGATACATGTTAAGTTTGTATATGTACATAGTTTATTAGTGTGTGGTTGTATTTTTCAGAGTGGTTTTGGTTTACCTTACTACGTCTCCACCAGTTCAGACTACCTATGTAGACCATACCTTGCTATTATTATTGTCACATATCTGACGTATATTAAAATAATGAAGATCGAACTTGTTTATCCTTTATGGTGTATTATTCCAAAATTGGCATAAGGGAGTAGGAGCCGGAAGTGACATGTAAATAAGGATTTACATTTCATGTAAATGATCCTTCTAGATGAATCACAAGGAATGTAATGCTTTTCTAATGCAGAATGCATAATGATACAGAAGGACACGTTTTAGAATCTCATCTCCGACAATTTTGAATAGTACTCTCCATGACTAACAGCATCAAACAGTTTTGCAGGCGAAACGCAGTTGAACTGATCAGACTGTGCAGATGCAAAAGCTGACATAATACCTCAGCTTTATGAATTAAAGTACCATTTTTTTTTTGTTTCTGTGTGATTCATGCTCCTTTAGATTGCGATATAAAAATTATTCAAACAATTGCGAAAAAAATACATAAAGAACAGAATGTTGTTTCCTTTTTACGCTGCCGTGCATCTAACTACAAACCAGTTGCAACAAAAATGAATTAAAAAATAAATACACAAATGACAATACAAATATTATAAATAAGTATGAATATATCTATTATTTCTTTTTACTTTCTTTTCGCTTTCGCGCAGTTTCGAACTCGCATTTTCTTGATCATTGGTGTTACTACCTAGACCTCTCGGCTATTGGGCCCAATAGTCCTAATGACAAAAGAATGGTTTTGTCAGTTTACACAATGGGGATATTAAAGGGACTTAACTATGTCCGTGTCGTTGATTATACGTATTTACTGTCCTAAAACCATTATTATTCAATTTATGAAAGGATAAGAAATGCAGAAAACATATCCTTCGTTACCCAATATCATTTGAAATTCTACATATATATAATATAATATAGTCTTGCTGTTTCGAAACCATAACACAAAACACTTGAGGCCCAGCAGGTCGCTGAATGTTACCCCTGTTAGCATCGTTTTCACGTTGGATGTACGTATTATCCTTCCACCGGAGGCAGGAATGCCGGAGGTGGACGGATAAACACACCTTCACCGGAGGCAGCAATGCCGGAGGTGGACGAAAAAAACCAAACTTACTGGTTAACCGCTTAGAGGACTAAGCCTGCCCAGTAAATAAAAAAAAAACAAAAATGTTACCACTGAAACGGGACAGGTCCGTCAAATGGCTAAAAAGGACCCGCATGCCATTTAAAAAAAAACAAAAAAAAACCATTAAATACCTTGATTAGGCAAAGCAGACTATTCTGTGCCTTTCTTGACAGTATATATATATCGGTACCGTTTTCAAATGTCACGGCTAAAATTGTTTGGTTTGAGTTGGACTTGTACGGCCCAGTCAACACTATTAAGGTCATGACGAGCCGGTCAATTTAATTTCAACACTTTTACTGGGCAGGCTTAGTCCTCTTAGTGATTAGCCAGAACTTGTGCACTTCCATTTGCCAGAAACTGACAACTGTCCTTTTTGAAGTAGCGAAAGGGGGAGAATGACCATAGAAAATATTTCATAATCAATCTCCACGGAAGAATGTTGCGGGAGCCGGCGAGGATCGAACCCGCGACCTCCTGATCACCAGTCGGACGCGCATATGACTGAGTCACCGAGGCCAGCCGACACGGATCAGATAACAAATACATCCATTTGTCCTTTGTAAACAGTAAATACCCTGATCAGAGTGCGCAAATGCGCCGATTGATCGCTGATAAGACTTAGCAGATGCGCAGACTGTTCAGGGCCTTTGTTGTCACAGGACCATTTTCCTATGGCATGGCTCACATAACAATATTACCTGTATGTCATATGTGATCAACAAAGTCCCTGATCAGTAAGTGCAGATGCGCTTTGGCATATTCATGTCACAATATCCAGCGATGCAGCAAACGTTTCTGTGTGTAAAACCAACGTAGGGCCAAGGTTTTATCTACCTCTATCGTCTGTAGCACTACGTAACAGAACCGTCTCTTTCGATATGTCTCGCGTAGAGAATCGCTGAATATTGTTAATCACACCACCTAACAGTGACGACGGATGAAACAGCACGGCTGGACATGCTGATCTAGGTTTAAGCCGTTCGTTTAACTGTTTCTTTGTCTTATTTATTCTTCCGTGGAGACTGATCATGAAATATTTTCTATAGTCATTCTCCCCCTTTCGCTACTTCAAAAAGGACAGTTGTCAGTTTCTGGCAAAAGGAAGTGCACAAGTTCTGGCTTATCACTTAGAGGACTAAGCCTGTCCAGTAAAAGTGTTGTAAGGTAAACTGACCGGCTCGTCATGACCTTAATAGTGTTGAATGAGCCGTACAACTCCAACTCAAACCAAACAATTTTAGCCGTGAGAACGGTACCGATATATATATATATATATATATATATATATATATATATATATATATATATATATATATATATATATATATATATACTGTCAAGAAAGGTGAAGAAATTGTCTGCATTGCCTAACCAAGGTAATTCTGTTTTAAAATGGCATGCGGGTCCATTTTAGTCATTTGACGCATGCAAGAAGAAACGGGTCTGTCCCGTTTCAGGGACAACATTCTGCGGCTTTCTGGGCCTCAAGTGTTTTGTGTTATGGTTTCGAAGCATCAAAAATATTATATATATTTAGAATTCCAAATGATATTGGGTAACGAAGGATATTTTTTCTGCATTTTTTGTCATTTCATAAAATTAATTATAATGGTTTATGGACAGTAAATACGTATAATCAACGACACGAACATAGTTAAGTCCCTTTAATATCCCAATTGTGTAAACTGACAAAACCATTCTTTTGTTGTTAGGACTATTGGGCCCAATAGCCGAGAGGTCTAGGTAGTAACACCAATGACCAAGAAAATGCGAGTTCGAAACTGAGCAAAAGCAAAAAGAAAGTAAAAAGGTAATGAATATATTTATTTATAATATTTGTATTTTCATTTGTGCATTCATTTTTGAATTCATTTTTGTTGCAACTGGTTTGTAGTTAGATGCACGGCAACGTAAAAAGGAAACAAGATTCTGTTCCGTTCAGTATTTTTGTCGCAATTGTTTTTATATATTTATACCGCAACCTAAAGGAGGATGAATCACATAGAAACAAAAAATGGTACTTTAATGCATAAAGCTGAGGTATACGTCAGCTTTTGCATCTGCATAGTCTGATCAGTTCATTTGCGTTTCACCTGCAGAACCGTTTGATGCTGTTAGTCATGGAGCGTACTATTCAAAATTGCCGGAGACGAGATTCTAAAACGTGTCCTTTAGTATCATTATGCATTCTGCATTAGAAAAGCATCACATTCTTGTGAATCGTCTAAAAGGATCATTCACATGGAATGTAAAGCTTTATTTACATTATAAAAATAAATTTAAATCCTAATAGCACGTCGTCTGCTGATGTTCTGAATGGCGGTTTTAGGGTAAGGTTCTGGTAAAATGAGACATCCTGATCTCTCTGTGTCGATACATAGACTGGAGACACACAGACTGACTTGGATATTCGCTGTTCATATGTGCCGTGAGTAGGCATTTTTTTTTCTTATTTTTGTTTTAATATGACGTGTCTCGAATAATGGAGTTGAGGGGAACGGATACACTGGGTAGATTCTTTGCCATTGTGGACAAACGAGACGTATTTATGTCTTCCTATTTGCCCTTCAGTACAGCAAACAACTATCAGAAAATGATCCATTTTAGAGTTGACCCATTTTCCAAATGGAGGGGAAAAAGTTTTTAGCAGAGTTGCCTCTCCTCGAAATGTATCCTTTACTCTTAAGGAAATAGTGGTAACAGGTTCAGTGATTCGTTTATGTTATTCTTTTCTGTGCCCACTTTTTTTTAATTGTGCTTGACATTGCATTTGAATTGTCGCTGGTTGGAATATTTTAATTCTTAAATTACCATTCAAAACTGTAGCAGACAACCTGCTACATTATTTTTTCTGCGACAATAAGGTTGACCTTTCATTTGAATTGTTTGATATGCTAGAACTTTTGACCATTTGACCACAGCATTTTAAGACAAGAGCATCAACTGCGAATGCGCAGACTTTTCTGAACCTTCGTAGTCCGCGTATGTCATGGTACCCTGTTCATATGACACGGTTTAAACTACAAAAGACCACGTGTATCTTATGCGAACAGTACAGAGCCTGATCAAAGTGTGCAGATGCGCGGACTGGTTCCTGATACATATTGAAGACATTTAAACATGACCAGCGGCCAGGTAGATACAAAGTTTAATACATAAAAGTTAAAGGAAACCATTACTTTATCCATAATAACATTTTACTATGTATAAGAGCTATCGTTCCTTTGCGAACAATACTTCATGCGCGCAATGTGCAAAAAGAGATCCGCACTCTGACCATCAGTGGTATTTCACCATGAAAACACAAATCCCGTCTCATCGAACAGCAACACTGAAGACAGCTGTACGCCAACTAGGGCTTGAACTTCTTGGTCAGCCACCATACAGTCCAGATTAGTGACCCCCTGACTCCTCTCTTTTCCCGAGAATGAAGACCTACCTTAGAGGAACACAATGTTGATGACCCTCATGAACTTTCAGCGGCAGTGCAGGTGGCTATATCCAGCAAACAACAGAATTCATTTAGACGGAGTTTTGAGTCTTGGCTTGGACGGTGCTGGAAGTGTATATCATTTAATGGGGATTATTTTCAAAACAAGTGAGCGCTTTTAGGGGAACATGTATCATGAACACGTACGTTGACGTTGACGTCATGATGTGTTGGGCCGGTGTTGGCTCGGTGGCGTTATCATAATTCCAATAACGTTTATACATGCAAGATACAGATATGAAAGTGTTGTGCATAATGTAAATTGATTCAGTGTATATTTCACACAAATGTTCAGCAAGAATAATAATACCATAACGAATTTAAAACATTTTTCCGCGTATTTTCTTACCACCCTTTTACGTTAAATAAATAAATGTTTAATTAATGTAGGGATGTGGTTCAGTTTATTTACAATAATAATTCAAGGGGTGGGGGTGGGGGGTGTGGGCATAATGCGAAAAACGCAGGCTAACTCCTCAATACATGTACATGTAGTCAAGTTTATATATGATTATTTTGTACACTTCTGTATGTCTGTCCTATCGGGAGGAATCAAAGAGCTCTCGCCTTTTCAATAAAGTTAAGCGACGCCAACCCAGTTAGTTCTTGGATTGGTGAACGTCTTACTATCGGATGCTGTAGATATTCCGGGTATTTTTGTTTCTTTTTCTGTACCTTCTCATTCTCACGAAGAAAGTAAAGGCAGCCACAGCGAATATAATATGCCATGAAAATGGTACTTGCATGAAATGATAGTTATTGCCTTAGTCATAATTTAGTAACATAATACGAAATAACAATAATAGTTATTAGCATTAGTATGCTTTAGTGTGTTTTGTCTACGCAGTCATGCATGCATCTATTTACCTTTATGTGTTTTCATGTATCTAATTATGTATGTATGTATTCATGAATGCAGGCATTTATTTCGTTTTTCGTACAAATATGGATCCATGCATACCTTCATATTTGATACCAGAGATAACAAAACAACAAAAAACAACAACATGTAACCAGAATATTTTAATGAACAGAGAATGTCTTGATCAGATTGTGGGGCTTCGCAGATAAGCAATGGCTTTGCCGTTCGCTTGTGATATAACAGCTCTTCCCCCGCGTTTGCATAGAGATTAAGTATCAAGTCAGAAGTCAAACAGTAGAAATCCTGTAACGTAGGGCCAAGGGTTTTTCTAACTCTGTCGTCTGTAGAACTACGTAATAGAACGGTCTCTTTCGATATATCTCGTGTAGAGAATCGCTTAATATTGTAAAGTACACCACCTAACAATAACGACGGATGAAAAAGCACGGCTGGACGTGCTGATCTCGGTTTAAGCCGTTCGTTTAAGTGTGTGTTTGTCTTATTTATGATCCGTATCATGAAAAAGAGTCCTATTGCATACATGTGTAGTATGCGGACAACTACAGTCCATGAGAGCCTGCACGCATCCACTGGTTTTACATGCAGAAATCTTTGCTGCATCGCTGGATATTGTGACATGAATATGCCAAAGCGCATCTGCACTTACTGATCAGGGACTGCTGATCACATATGACATACAGGTAATATTGTTATGTGAGCCATACCATAGAAAAAGGTCATGTGACAACAAAGGCCCTGAACAGTCTGCGCATCTGCTAAGTCTTATCAGCGCTCAATCGGCGCATTCGCGCACTCTAATCAGGATATATACTGTTCACATAGGACAAATGAATGTTTCTGTTATATGAGCCGTGACGGCTGGCCTCGGTGACAGTCGTATGCGCTTCCGACTGGTGGAGTTCGCGGGTTCGATCCTTGCCGGCTTCCGCAACATTCTTTTATGGAGATTGATCATGGAATATTTTCTACGATCATTCTCCCCCTTTCGCTACTTCAAAAAGGACAGTTGTCAGTTTCTGGCAAATGAAAGTGCACAAGTTCTGGCTAATCACTTAGAGAACTAAGCCTGCCCAGTAAAAGTGTTGTAAGGTAAATTGACCGGCTCGTCATGACTTTAATAGTGTTGACTGGGCCGTACAAATCCAACTCAAACCAAACAATTTAAGCCGTGGCATTTAAAAACGGTTCCGATATATATATATTGTGAAGAAAAGTACAGAATAGGCAAAGTCTGCTTTGCCTTCCCAAGGTATTTACTGTTTTAAAATGGCATGCGGGTCCTTTTAGTCATTTGACGCATGTAAGAAGAAACTTGCCTGTCTCGTTTCAGGGACAACATTCAGCGGCCTGCTGGGCCTCAAGTGTTTAGTGTTATGGTTTTGAAACATCAAGAATATATTATATTATATATATTTAGAATTTCAAATGATATTGGGTAACGAAGGATATTTTTCCTGCATTTCTTATTCTTTCATAAATTTAATCGTAATGGTTTTTGGACAGTAAATACGTATAATCAACGACACGAACATAGTTAAGTCCCTTTAATATCCCCATTGTGTAAACTGACAAAAGCATTCTTTTGTTGTTAGGACTATTGGGCCCAATAGCCGAGAGGTCTAGGTGGTAACACCAATGACCAACAAAATGCGAGTTCGAAACTTCGCAAAAGCAAAACGAAAGTAAAAAGATTATAAATATATATTTAATTATAATATTTGTATTTTCATGTGTGTATTCATTATTTTAATTCATTTTTGTTGCAAATGGTTTGTATTTAGATGCACGGCAAGTAAAAAGGAAACAACATTCTGTTCTTTATGTATTTTTTGTCACAATTGTTTTAATATATTTTGTACCGCAAACTAAAGGTACCGCAAACTATCTCATCGAAACAAAAACTGGTACTTTAATTCATAAAGCTGAGGTATACGTCAGCTTTTGCATCTGCACAGTCTGATCAGTTCATTTGCGTTTCACCTGCAGAACCGTTTGATGCTGTCAGTCATGGAGAGTACTATGCAATATTGTCGGAGACGAGATTCTAAAACGTGTCCTTTGTATCATTCTGCATTAGAAAAGCATTACATTCCCTTTGAATTATCTGGAAGGATCATTCACATGAAATGTAAAGCCTTATTTACATTATAAAAATTAATTTAAAAAATAATAGAACGTCGTCTGCTGATGTTCTGGATGGCAGTTTTAGGGTTAGATCTGGTAAAATGAGACATCCTGATTTCTCTATGTCGATACATAGACTGAAGACACACAGACCGATCTGGATATTCGCTGTTCATATACCCCGTGAGTAGGCATTTTTTTTCTGTTTTTTTTTTTTTTTTTTTTTTTTTTTTTTTTTTTTTTAGTATGATGTGTCTCGAATAATGGAGTTGTGGGGAATGGATACACTGGGTAGATTCTCTGTCATTGTGGACAAACGAGACGTTTTTTGTATCTTCCTGTTTGCCCTTCACTACATCAAACTTTATCTGAAAATGGGACAACTCTAAAAACAAAATTTGTGCTTGCCATGGGAGCAAATTCATTAATTTTAGAGTTGACCTATTTTTCAAAGGGAGAGGAAGCAAGTTTAGCAGAGTTTCCGATACTTCATGCGCGCGCAATGTGCAAAAAGAGATCCGCACTCTGACCATCCGTGGTATTTCACCATGACAACGCAACGCACCGTCTCATCGAGCAGCAACAACGCAGACCGCTGTACGCCAACTACGGCTTGGTCAGCCACCATACAGCCCGGATTGGTGACCCCCTGACTCCTTTGTTTTCCCGAGAATGAAGACCTACCTTAGAGGAACACAATTTGATGACCCTCATGAACTTTCAGCCTCAGTGCAGGTGGCTATATCAAACATACAACAGAATTCATTTAGACAGTGTTTTAGAGTCGTGGCTTGGACGCTGCAGGAAGTGTATATCATGTAATTGGGATTATTTTCAAAACAACTGAACACTTTTAGCGGAATATGTATCATGAACAGGTACGTCGACGTTGACGTCATGATGTGTTGGGCCGGTGTTGGTTCGGTGGCGTTATCATAATTCCAATAACGTTTACACATGCAAGATACAGATGTGAAAATGGTTTGCAAAATGTAAATTGATTCAGTGTTTCATACAAATTTTCAGCAAGAATAGTAATACTATAACGAATTTAAAACATTTTTTGTGTATTTTCTTATCACCCTTTTACGTTAATATAAAAAATTATTGTAGGGATGTGGTTCAGTTAATTTACAATAATAATTCAAGGTGATGGGGCATAATGCGAAAAACGCACGCTAGCTCCTCAATACATGTACTTGTAGTCAAGTTTATATATGCTTATTTTGTAAACTTCTGTATGTCTGTCCGTATCGGGTGGAAACAAAGAGCTCCCGTCTTTTCAATTAAGTTAAGCAACGCCAACCCGGTTAATTCTTGGATTGGTGAACGTCTTACTATCGGATGTTGTAGATATTTCGGGTATATTTGTTTCTTTTTCTGTACCTTCTCATTCTCTCGAAGAAAGTAAAGACAGCCAAAACGAATATGATATGCCATGAAAATGATACTTGCATGAAATAATAGTTATTGCCTTTGTCATAATTTAGGAACATAATAGGAAATAACAATAATAGTTATTAGCATTAGTATGCTTTTGTGTGTTTTGTTTATGCAGTCATGAATGCATCCATATACCTTTATGTGTGTACATATATCTAGCTATGTATGTATGTACTCATGTATACAGGCATTTATGTCGTTTATCGTTCATATATGGATCCATGCATAACTTCGTATTTTATACCGCAGCTTTTATAACGGAAAAAGTGAAGGCAACCGAACTGATTTGATGTGTCATGAAAATGATACTAACATGAACTAATAGTTGTTACCACAGTCATAATTTAAAAACATTTTCGGAAAATAACCGTCTGTGCCATATGTGAACCTGCACTTTCCCGCAGTCTGATCGGGGACTCATCCGTTTACAAAATTGAAAAAAAAAGTAAAAAACAAAACAAAAAACAACATGTGACCAGAATATGTTCATGAACAGAGAAGGTCTTGATCAGATTGTGCGACTTCGCAGGTAAGCAATGGCTTTGGCGTTCGCTTTTGATACAACAGCTCTTCCCCCGCGTTTCATAGAGATTTAATATCAAGTCAGAAGTCAACAGTAGAAATCCTGAAACGTAGGGCCAAAGGTTTATCTACTTTTATCGTCTGTCGCACTACGTAATAGAACCGTCTCTTTCGATATGTCTCGAGTAGAGAATCGCTGAATATTGTCAAGTACACCACCTAACAGTGACGACGGATGACACACTACGGCTGGACATGTTGATCTGGGTTTAAGCTGTTCGTTTAAGCGTTTCTTTGTCTTATTTATTATCCGTGACGCGAAAGAGATTCCTATTGCATACATGTGTTAGCGGACAACGACAGTCCATGAGAGCCTGTACGCAGAAATGTTTGCTGCATCGCTGGATACTGTGACATGAATATGCCAAAGCGCATCTGCGCATCTGCACTTTCTGATCAGGAACTTAGCTGATTACATTTGACATACAGGTAATACTTTTATGTGAGCCATGCCATAGGAAAATGGTCCTGTGACAACAAAGGCCCTGAACAATCTTCGCATCTGCTAAGTCTTATCAGCTTTCAATAGGCGCATTTGCGTACTTTGATCAGGGTATTTACTGTTTACATAGGACAATTGGATGTTTTTGTTAACTGAGCCGTGTCGGCTGGCCCCGGTGGCTCAGTTATATGCGCGTCCGACTGATTATCAGGAGATCGAGGATTCGAACCTCACCGGCTCCCGCAACCTGTTTCGCTACTTCAAAAAGGACAGTTGTCAGTTTCAGGCGAATGAAAGTGCTCAAGTTCTGGCTAATCACTTAGAGGACTAAGCCTGCCCAGTAAAAGTGTTGTAAGGTAAATTGACCGGCTACTGTCAAGAAATATACAGAATAGTCTGCTTTGCCTAACGAAGGTATTTACTGTTTCAAAATGGCATGCGGGTCCTTTTTAGTCATCAAGGCATGTAAGAAGAAACGGGTCTGTCTAGTTTCAGGGACCTCAAGTGTTTTGTGTTTTGGTTTCGAAACATCAAGACTATATTATATTATATATATTTAGAATTTCAAATGATATTGGGTTACGAAGTATATTTTTCTTGCATTTCTTATTCTTTCATAAATTTAATCATAATGGTTTTTGGACAGTAAATACGTATAATCAACGACACGAACATAGTTAAGTCCCTTTAATATCCCCATTGTGTAAACTGACAAAACCATTCTTTTGTTGTTAAGACTATTGGGCCCAATAGCCGAGAGGTCTAAATGGTAATACCAAAGACCAAGAAAATGCGATTTCGAAACTGAGCAAAAGCAAAAAGAAAGTAAAAGATAATATATATATTTTTATTTATAATATTTGTATTTTTATGTATGCATTCATTTTTGAATTCATTTTTGTTGCAACTGGTTTGTAGTTAGATGCATGGCAAGTAAAAAGGAAACATGATTCCATTCTTTATGTTTTTTATACCGCAAACTAAAGGAGGATGAATCACATAGAAACAAAAAACGGTACTTTAATTCATAAAAGTGAGGTATTCGTCAGCATTTGCATCTGCACAGTCTGATCAGTTCATTTGCGTTTCACCTGCAGAACCGTGTGATGCTGTTAGTCATGGAGAGTACTATTCAAAAGGGAGAGGAAACAAGTTTTAGCAGCGTTGCCTCTCCTCGAACTGTATCCTTTACCTTAAAGTAAATAGTGGTAAAAGGTTCAGTGATTCGTTTTTGTTATTCTTTCTGTGCCCAATTTTAATTTTAAACATGCTGAAAATACAAATGACGGGTGAATGCTATTTTGCTAATTTTTCCCTAGAATTAGTCAATGTCCTCAAAGGACAGAAATCGGCTAACATGTCAATCTTGTTTTTTTTTTTTTTTTTTTTTTTTTTTTTCTTGTTTGTTTGTTTTTAATTGTGCTTGATATTTGCATTTGAATTGTCGCCAATAACTTTAACTCTTAAATCACCATTCAAAACTGTAGCAGACAACTTGATACATTATACTTTTTTCTGCGACGATAACGCTTGACATTTTATTTAAATTGTTTGATCGGCTAGAAATTTTGATCATTTGACCACAGCATTTTAAGACAAGAGCATCAACTGCGAATGCGCAGACTTTTCTGAACCTTCGTAGTCCGCATATGCCATGGTACCCTGTTAATATGACACGGCTTAAACTACAAAAGACCACGTGTATCTTATGCGAACAGTAGCGATCCTGATCAAAGTGTGCAGATGCGCTGACTGGCTTCTGATACATATGGAAGAAATCTAAACATGACCAGCGGCCAGGCAAACACAAAACTTAATACTAAATATTAAAGGAAACCATTACTTCATCCACAATAACTTTTTACTATGTATAAGAGCTATCGTTCTTTTGCAAACGATACTTCATGCACGCAATGTGCAAAAAGAGGTCCGCACTCAGACCGTCCGTGGTATTTCACCATGACAACGCAACGCACAGACTCATTGAGCAGCAACAACGCCGAACACGGTACGCCAACTAGTGCTTGAACGTCTTGCTCAGCCACCATACAGTTCAGATTGGTAACCCCGTGTCTCTTTTCTTTTCCCGAAAATGAAGACCTTACTTAGAGGAACACAATTTAATGACCCTCATGAACTTTCAGCAGCAGTGCAGATGGCTACATCCAACACACAACAGAATTCATTTAGACGGTGTTTTGAGACATGGCTTTGACGGTGCAGGAAGTGTATCTCTTTTAACTGGGATTATTTTGAAAACAACTGAGCGCTTTTAGCGGAACATGTTTCATGAAAAGGTACGTCGATGTTGACGTCATGATATGTTCGGCCGGTGTTGGCTCGATGGCGTTACTATAGTACCAAGAACGTTTACACATGCAAGATACAGATGTGAAAATGTTTTGCATAATGGAAATTGATACGTGTATTTCACACAAATGTTCAGCAAGAATAATAATACCAGAACGAATTTAAAACATTTTTCCGCGTATTTTCTTATCACTCTTGTACGTTAGATAAATTAAATGTTTAATTAATAAAGGGATGTGGTTCAGTTTATCTACAATAATAATTCAAGGTGTGTGTGTGGAGTGGGAGGGGGGGGGGGCGTGCATAATTCGCGAAACGCACGCTAGCTCCTCAATACATGTACATGTAGTTTATATATGCTTATTTCGTACACTTCTGTATGTCTGTCCATAGCGGATGGAAACAAAGAGCTCTTGTCTTTTCAATGAAGTTTAGCAACGCCAACCCGTTTAGTTCTTCGATTGATGAACGTCTTACACAACCGGGTGCTGTAGATTTTCTCGAGGATTTTTTTTTTTTGTTTCTTTTTGTATACCTGCTTATTCTCTCGAAGAAAGTAAAGGCAGCCACAACGAATATGATTTGCCATGGAAACGGTACTTGCAAGAAGTGATTGTTATTGCTTTAGTCATAATTTAGAAACATAGAAGGAATTAACATGTGTCTAATTATGTATGCATATACTCATGAATGTAGGCATTTATTTCGATTTTCGTACATATTTGGATCCATGCATACATATTTGTTGTATACCGCAGCTTTCATTATGGACAAAAAGTAAAGACTTTGATGTGTCATGAGAATGATACTAACATGAAATGATACATGTAGTTGTTACTTCAGTCATAATTTAAGAACATTTTTGGAAAACCGTCTGTGCTATATGCGAATCTGCAGCTTCCCGCAGTCTGATCGGGGACTTGTCCGTTTACAAACTGAAAACAAAAAACAACAAAAAACAATACATGTAACCAGAATATGCTGATGAACAGCGAAGGCCTTGCGGCTTCGCAGATAAGCAATGCATTTGGCAGTCGCTAGTGATACAACAGCTCTTCCCCCGCGTTTGCATAGAGATTTAGTATCAAGTCAGAATTCAAACAGTAGAAATCCTGAAACTTAGGTCCAAAGCGTTATCTACCTTTATCGTCTGTACATTTTGTGCTACTATTATTATTACTTTTAAAGTAAATAATAATGATGATAGAAGTAAATAATGATAATAACAATTGATATAATAATAATAATAATAATAATTATAATAGTATGAGTATCTTCAAACATAAAAGTCTGCACATCCGAACAGTAAGATCATGATTTGAGCTGTTTGCTATATGTAATGGAATGTTAAAGTTCAACATATTCAATAAGAGACCAGTCTGAGCAGAATGCGATGTTGCACAAATTGATCTGGGTCTGCGTAAGACGTTTATGTCTTCTTGCTTGGAGATACCAAACGGCTACGCCCAAAGTGAGAAAGTCTGTTGAATATCGCATGTTACCCCAAATATTTGGACACCGTATCTCCTTACCAAGTCACGTTTAATAAACAGTAGACTGATATTTCGGGATACAGTTGAAGTTCAACGGCTTGAAAATCAACGTATTAGAAACGCCACTGAGGGTCAGTCATGGCGGCTGGTCAGGAAGCACATAGCGACAATTTAGGAAAGTCTTTTCGATTTTCTTTACAATAATAGTATAAATTATGTTTGTTTATTAGAATTGCCTCGGTGAGGCGATTCTAATGAGTACACACAAGATACAATTTTATGATAAAATAATAAGATTTAATACTATGTATCAATTTATCAAACCTTTCTTAGATAAAAAAATGGAGCCTTTAACATTCATTTTTTAATTATACAAAAGATCGCCTAAACATGCTTATCTTATCCACATTTGCTCTTGTACTGGCTAAAAAAAAGATTAATCTTATCATATATTCCGAGCATATCTATTACGCATCTACGTCTTGGTCACAGCTAAACGTGCCTAATGGGTTTGTTCTTCAGCTGTCTTTACTTTCAAAATTTTACGTACAAAAGAATATGCATCACATGTAATCGAATTCAGAGCGATGCTAACTCTTCTCTTGCTAAACACGTCATCCACTGTCTTAGCAAACAGTGTAGATCTTACGTACACAAGATTATGCTTCACATGTAATCGAATTCTGAGCGATGTTAACCCTTCTCTTGCTAAACACGTCATGCCCTGTCTTAGCAAACAGTGTGGGTCTGCACTGTTTGCCATTAAAAATGTAAATTTATATCAACAATCTGGGTCAAGTAATCGAATTGGCTGGAAATTAGAAATATGAGTGGCATCTTAATTTATTCAGCATGACAAGTGTTAATATAAGACGATCCGCAGTTATGTCATCCGAAAGCAGGACTTACGAGAAGTGTTTTATAATCACCCTCCTCTCCGTCAGTCCGTAATCAGTTTGTGAAAATCACTATAACTTTTAAACTGCTTAGATTATTTTGATGTTCTGGCATGCAGATCACTATGCTAAAAGGACTGAAAACCACAAGGACAAAACACAAGGAAAGACTTAATATAAATTGCCTCGTAGAATGAACCACAAAGCTACACAGAGTAAGAACAACACTTGGACGATCGCCTTAGAACGGTCAGTAGTATAAACTATCTAAGACCTAACCAGTGAAATTGTCAGATGCCAGATTTCTAAGGCGGTGGTCCCGGTGTTAATCTTACTCTTTGTTGCTTTGTGGTTTATTCTGCGAGGGGATTTGTTGTATGTCTTTCCGTGTGTCATTTTGTTCTTGTGTTTTTCAGTCCTTTCAGTATTGCGATTACCTCGCTTGAGGAAAAGAGAGCTAATCTTAGTACTCTTCGTACGTTTGTTCGATTTGTGTTTGTTTGGATTTGTCGGTTTCCTCTTCCTCTTGGGGTCTGGGAAGGGCTGCGGTTTGTGATTGTGGCACTCCCTGGACTTTTCTCTTATTCTTTGTTTTTTCTTTATAAATAGTTATAAATAGCTTCGCCGAGGCAAAGATGTAAAAACGCTCAGACTGTTAAGAATATTACGGTAATATTTTACATATTGATATATACTAAAAGGACCTAACCAATGAAATTATCAGTTGTTTATGTTTCTTTATGAACTTCTAGCTCTCTGTACCTTATACTTCAATAACAAAGTTTTCATTTTAGGTTTATTTCTTAAGAAATGCAATCATCGCTTTTGTGGAAGAGTGCGCTTGTCCATCTGCTTTTTGTTATATATGTTTTATCTAGTCCATATTTCTATATTTTTATTCTTCTTGGCGCCTTGAATGAGTTGCTTCGTTTGATTGTGGTACTCCCTGGGTCTTTCGTCAAACTTTTGAACTCATTTTAAAGGCCACAGTGCACTGTCGGTGGATCCATCCATGTTTTTTTTTTTCTTTTATGATTATATACCTGTGTATAAAATTTCAATCCAATACATCAATCCTTTCAAAAGATATCGCACGGAAAACATTTTTCAAAGTTGAAAAATTTTCAAAGTTGAAAAAGGGTCACAACACCCAAAACAATTCGTGGATTTTACCCTAAATCAAACTTGACCTACACTTTATGATTATATACCAGTGTATAAAATTTCAATCCAATACACCAATTTTTTCAACAGATATCGCACGGAAACCATTTGTGTTACGTGCGGGACGGACGGAGGGACGGGACGGACGTACGTACGGATAGCGGTGATACTTTATGCCACCCACCCTTTGAAAATGGCGGGGACATAAAAACATTTTTGTCAGATTTGTCTCCTCCGAAAGTGTATATATTCCTGTTTAGCCAAAAGTGCAGTGAAAAAACAATAAAAAAATAAACTTCAGTATAACACTTCATGGACTATAGAAAGAGTCTTGCGGGCAAGTCTGTGACACAGAGACAGTCTTAAATTTTTAATCCAAGACCTGTTTCCAAAGGAGCGTTGTTTACTGTCAAAATGGTCACGGAGTACGTCAACCATCACTAATGATCACAAAATTACACCAACCGATAGACTGCTCATCTTGCTCTGAAGCGTAGTAACTCCGGTATTTTGTTTTACTTTTGATCAGGTATTGTCTTTTAAATATCAACGGCATCCCAGATATACCCTATGGCAATATCAAGATGGCTGCCACCAACTCAAGATGACGTCTAACTAGTTAACACATTCTGTTTCATGGGAGACATGCAGATTATACCACATGCAAATGCAACAAGCCGAGTTCCTCAAACGACAAAATATAACTATATGTTCACTATGATACATTAAACAGGATATGCGGTGCCTGTTTATTTACAGATCGTCTATGTTTTCTTATTTACGTTTATATGCATTTTTATACGCGATGGATGCGTCTGTATACACAGATCATTTGAAAACATGTCCAGTGGTTATATCACGATACGTAGTAACTTTATACCGTTAAGGGCCGACCGAACTGACCCGTCGCTTTGACCTTTTGATTATAACATTTATTAGAATAATTATATAACTGTATAAGCAGATACTACCCAGAAGTAAAGGTGGGCTACTTGCTGTCTCACACCGAGTATACGGGTAGCATTTTCTTATTAATCTTAAGTTGGACGCATCCTATCAAGATTAAATGCTAATGTCAAAGCAAAAGGTCAATCTGGTCAGTCTTTATAAATCAAAGCTTGTGAATGCATTTTTATCCTATCATAACCATAATTTGTTCTCGTTTCTTTCCTCAATTCCACATGCATTCATTTCTGGTTCTCTTTACAAAATTATGCCGAAATAAACTTATTGTGAATGCCATTTTTTTTTAAATTGTAGCAGACCGCATAAAAATGCCAGAATCTACAAAGACTTTGAGCTGGGATACATCATTTTATATAACATTGCTTGTCTGATCAGGGACTTTTCAGGACACTCGGAATAGCCAGTGATTCAAACTGGCAGACAGACTGATCAGCCTCTGTTGATACTTGGCGCACATGCAGTACTGTAGGAAATGCTATGCTCTGCCTAATTTGTGTCCTTGGAGGTACCATATATAAGCCAGCCAGCCAACCAATATACAAATATTCATATTTTATTATTCAAATTCGACTAGATAGCTGTTCTTTTGTATAACATATAGAATATTTTGTGCGTGATTGTCCATTGTCTGAACAGCAACAACAACAGAAACACAGAAAACAAA
Source organism: Anodontia alba (assembly GCA_964016985.1). NCBI lineage: Eukaryota > Metazoa > Mollusca > Bivalvia > Lucinida > Lucinidae > Anodontia > Anodontia alba. The sequence goes on along the minus strand of OZ024836.1, from coordinate 21,472,380 downwards.
CAGTAACGTTAATCAATAAATAAAATGGTATAATGTACTTGCGTCGATGCTTGAGTATCAGTTCCTGCTGGCAGGACATTCGTTACACATATACATGGACAATTTTTGTTCGATTCAGTCAAAGATCCTTGTAATATTAAGTGACTCTAGTATGGTTTATATGAGCACTGGTCTTATACATGTCATTACGAAAACACGCCTATTCAAATATATTGAAAATTTCACCACCCTAAACTGAAAGTTTTCAGCTTTAAAATTCTGCTATTTTTCATATTTGTGCTCAAAACATATATTGTGGGTACTTGTTAGAACCGCCACTTCTCGCCGAGAAGGTTCTAATGAGTACCCACAATGTATGTTATTGAGCAGAAATAAGAAAAATAATGTATACTCCTGAAAACCCCCAGTTTTTTTTTTTTTTTTTTTTTTTTTTGCTTTGCTTTCTTTTTTTATTTTGTGAGGTGGGTGGGGGTGCAAAATTATATAGGTATGTTTTCGTATGAACGACCTCAAACTATGTTAAGTCATTGACATGAAAACGATATAAACGGATCAGAGTACATACCCTGACTCAGAAATGTAGATTGAGTCATCGGTATGGGAAACGACCACTACCCCGCTTAAAGCAAGAATGACCAGTGTATCGGGTCTTCATGGAACAGAAGGGAATGCTGTTGGTGCACGAGGTTCCACAAGGCCAGACTCTCAATGCCGACTACTATTCTAAGGTAAAATGCTCACTTAATATATATATATATATATATTGTCAAGAAAGGCAAAGAATAGTCTACATAGCCTAACCAAGGTATATATTGTTTTAGGGTACGTGCAAACAAATATGTTTGTAAAACGCATGTTAGTGTTTTGTCTCCACCATTTTCAAATTGTGTCCGCCAAATATTACTGCATATGATTATATGATAATTTCAAATGATTTTTGTTTTCTGTTGATGATATACAAATTGTGTCCACGAACTGTTCGATAACCCGCGTATATGAACAACACTATACAGTGACATTAACATGTATGCAAGAAGCAATGACCCCCAAATAAGCTTGTTCTACTTTTCCATTTTAAAATAAAAAAAATGCAATCGCTGGACACGTTAATCTTAACCTTACTGTACACAATCCACGTCCCGACAAAACGGTTGTCGTGGCGTATGCGTTCTGCACAAGCTGACAAGAACATGCAGGAAATAATTCCGCCAAGGGAGACATTTGTTTTCGACTGCTTTTACTGCACACCAAGCCCTTTCTGAGAAAGGGTCTACACTAATAGGATATAATTTGCTCCCAAACGCACTGCATTGTTTTCTTTAAGGCTTAACCCATTTCCAGAAGGGAACCAACAATTTGAAAGTTGTTTCCTTTGAAAGTGTATTTATTACCCTTACGGTAATGTCAGATAAGCGTTCAAGGACGCCACCGAACATGAAGAGGCATTTACAGTCCGCCTGTATAAGATACCTTGAAATATTTAAACGTATGTAGTGAGGTCTGTACAGTTTGTACTAATATTAAAGAGCCAAATATAGCCTTTGCAAACTCTGCAAGCTTTGAACGAATTTTGCCTGGGCATTGTCAAATTTCATTCATTTCAAAAGAATTTCTCGCAGTGTCACGGCTCTTATACATATAAAGCAATCAAATTTCTCTTAGCGCGACATTCTCAAACTCGCCATTGTCGTCACATATATCGATAACCTCTATTTCTGCATTTGAAATAGGGGTACTATCCTTGAGGCTGTCATCTTTATTTTCCGTAGTGAGGAAATTATTCAGAGAATTGCTCAGACTACTTGCGTCATTTGATAGAACATTTGTTTGCACATCATCTGATATACTCGACGTTGTACGATGTATAGCAGTTACTCTGTTTAAAACATCAGCTGATGTGTTCCGTTCAGGGATCATATCTAGACTAGGTTTTGCTCCAGCCTGTTGTCTTATAGGTTTCTTCTGTCTTGGTATAAACTTGCACACCATACTCTCATTGACCTCCGCCATGTCATCTCGTGTATGCAGCCAGAAAGTCTCCATCAAACCTTTTCCCTGAAACGAAAGAATAAAATCATGTCAGGTGCATAGGCAAGTAAATACCCAGTGAACCCTCGATACAAAAAAACGAATGTTCCCAAAGATGTTCCCTTCAAAATAAATTCGCTGTTTAAAAGATTTCTTGATGAGCAGATTGATATGTAAGAAAGGTTTACTTTCATTCCTATGTCGGCATAGAACATATGTTTTGGATATTTGAAAGCGTCACCTGTAGAAGGAGATTCTAAAAAATATTCAAAACAGATGTTTCTTGAAGTATAAAATACAATGTTCTTGCATAATGTCTGATCAACTGTCACCTCTTGAGAAAATGTTTCGTGCCAGTCAAATTATCATTATAACGAATTTAAAAAAACTCATTAGAAAAACCCTGGAGGAGCTCCATTTGTGAAAATATTTTCGTAAACCTCACTTCTTTGGTTATGTTTGTGGAAAAAAATAAGAGACTTCACTTGATGTTGCTGATATGAAGCTAGTAAATAATGAATACTTATAGCTCGGTTAAACGGAATTTTGCTGTTGATACTGTCGATCCAAAATTAAGGGTGGTGACTTCTATATTTGTGCAGATAGCTAAATCACTATCCATATGATTGTGCTTGAAAACAGCACTATTTTGTATCAGACTCCTTTTGGGACGATAACTGTCTGGTAAAGATTTAAGTAGAATGCTAGCTGGACATGCGTTGCCGGGTGTAGTGGACGGCATCATATAATTTAGTCCAAATATTAAAACCAATCTGGATGACAACTACTTGAATAATATAGCTATGTAATACAGATTCATGAAAAATAAGACTTACCTTTATTTCTGTGAGACCTCGGCATGACAGCTGATATTTGTTGGTTGCACACCTTTCAAGCAGATCCCGTGTTCTCTTACTGACATGGATCTTCAGAGCTGTAAATGGATGTTTATGAGTAACTTTAATAGTATGTTCTGCAGATTCATTACGGCAAACACGTTGGCTATACCATTTAAGAATTTCTGGTATAGAATCGCCTTTCATATTTATAAGTGTTATAATACACCCGACTGTTTAACGAATAAACATTTACATAAATACAAAAACACCATGTCATTACGAAAACACGCCTATTCAAATATATAGAAAAGTTCACCTCCAAAAACTGAAAAAAATTAGATAAAATAAAACTCTGATATTTTTCATATTTCTGCTCAAAACATAGATTAGTTGCACGAGGTTCGGTTCTAACGAGTACCTACAATCTATGTTTTGATCAGAAATAAGAAAAATAATGTTTACCCCTGTAAATCCCAGTTTTACTATATAAAAGAGGGGTTTAAGGGGGTCAAAATTACATAGGCGTATTTTCGTGATGTATAGTGACGACATGTTTTTCTTTCCCACGGAGAACTTGCAGAAAACTTAGTCAAACTGGCGAAAACCTAACTGCTATCAAAAATTTTCACGCGAAACGCAATATTATGAAAGTCATAGCGTACACTTTTCCTGTAGCTAAAACAATTACAGTTTCTGAAACGTAAACCTTTTCAGCCAGACAAACTACCGTTTAAAACAAGTCCCGTTTGATGGATTATTACCATTAGACGCCTTACATGTATCAATCGTTCAATGTTTCAAAAATGCATAATAAAACATCATAAATGCGCCTGTCTGAGAAAACATATAGGGTTGGGCAAACGGCTACTGCCAGCATTATGCGAATTACTTTTCTGTTTGCCTCATGAACATAAACCTTGACAAACAAATCATATCATCTACAAAGCTTCTCTAGTTGCAAACGAAGGGCGCTAACGCTAAAACGCAAACGTAGACGATGAGCATCAAAAACTTGCCAGCAACAAAAAAAGAAGCGTTGTCCTCACAGCATTTTCGTGCTGAATATTGTGATTAGATCCTAATTTGTCTGTGTGTATCATCTTTAACTGGCTTTAATTAAAACATTAAATTATATCAATTTCATCTATAACCATTTTTCGATGGCGGATTGACTTTTATATCTTCCTGTGAACGTGTCGTTTCCCCACACAGCTGTGTATTGCACAATCTGCAGAAAAGGTCGATTATTCGACCGATTAAAAGGTTGACTGTTGATAAATATATCTAAAGACATTCTTTCTCGTGGCGTAATTAGACAAATTCACCTTGTCCACAGAGTCGCGTGACTGCTGGTAGTTAATATCTTCGTAAAATAAACAGTTAACGTGAAATTCAACAGAAAGGAAAGATACTTTAGAAAACAACTTCAAGCCAAGCTGTTGATTGGCTAACTTGTAACAAGTCAATTTATGCAAACATTTGAGTCGCATAATAAGGAAAAAGGTATATTTTACATCGCAGTCATCAGTTCCTCAGCTAAAGCTTGTGGTAACCTATAGAATCTGCGCTGGCTTTTTACAGAATTATTTGAATCAGGCAGACTGCATCAGTCATCACCTCGGGATGCTAAAGCAAATAACAGAACTGATGAACTGATACAATCAGATCCACATCAAGCCCCAACACCAAAGTAAAGGATAGACAAATACAATAAAGCAGTCTCAAAATGAACAGATTCCAAGCATGGTTGGCAACTCTTTCACAAAATGGTGCAAACCCTATCTTAACTGAATATAAAATCAGCTTTCGTAATGTTAAAAGAAAAACATTACAAAGTTAAACAATACTATCAAAATGTTGCCTGCCAATAATACCACCGCCCTCTAGTTACTCATATGATGACCAGTAAGCGAGGGGAGCTGATGCTTTCCTTGCCGATAAGATCTCTTTCCAGAAAGAAAAAAAATGATAGTGTTATCTCCCTTGCAAGTGTAATATCCTGCTTAAGAAAGGACAATTCTTACGTAGACTTGTTGACTCCATTCGACTCGCAGTGTTTACTGTATCTCCAAACAAGCAATATCGTGGCATCTTACGGCCCACAATGCCAGCACAGCACGGACCTGCAAAATACAATATAGGGATCAAACATGTTTTTCCATGCATTAACATTCGCCAGGTCCCGTGGGAGGTGTTGAAAACCGAGGCCGAAGACCGCAGTTTTCACACCTCCCAAGGGACCTGGCGAATGTTAAAGCATTGAAAAAAAAACATGTACATTCGCTATTATTGCATAAAAACTGAAAACATTTGCTATATTTTGCGTTATTTCTTACACTATTTTGTTTCGCCTTTTCAAAGATGTTTCGCGCAAGCAATTTCTACGGACTATGCTCGTTCTAGGGCCGGGCAGTACTCGTGTCGTAACGGTAGCAAATCTATGACCCCCATAGAAAGTTGCGTAGCCGTGCATTAACAGCGCGTGAATTGCCTTGTTAATACATGGTTTTCGCCGGTTAATGCACGGCTGTTAATAACGTGCGACACTGCTTTTTATGAAATAATACAACTTATAATATTTCATACTTGCTACAGGCGCATATGAAAAACAACCGTACTCGTACACTGAATGAGTGAATAAGTAGTGTTATTGTTAATGACTTTGCTTCCCTCTAAAATTTCACGACAGTGGGTCGGTCCTCAGACGAAATGCCTGATACCTCCTAAATTTATTATAGACGATCAGTGCCTGACTATCGACGTCTGTGGTCGGGCTCATCATGGTCCTGATTGTATTTCTTGTTTTCTGGCTTCATATCGCCATTACGTCTGTTTTACCACAGCGGTTTTATTCATATGTTTCACTGTGATGTTTCACAGAAGATGTAGAAGACCCCAGATGAGGTTTCGCGCAAACAAAACTGGTTTAAGTCCCAACCCTCACCCTCAGTATTTGTGTTACTGAACGTTCCAGTGCGGTTCTTCAGATCCAGGTCTTCTTTGTGCGTCTGTGGTGACATATGTGGCGTTTGTGTTGTCCTTATTTGTTCCTATTCTATCTTTCATTTGGTACATCGGAGTGGGGATAGTGTGAAGGGGTGAGAGTGGGGGTGTGTGTGGTGGGGAGGGGGAGGGGAGACAGGACGGGGGGTCGTGGGTCTCATGCATGTAGCAATCCAAAGGGATCTTCAGTTTTATTTTGTTACGACCAGCAGATTGTATTACTTATAATATATGGTCAGTGGTGGCCATTAGTAACCAAATAATACTCTAAGCATTAAAAATTATGGTTGGCTTGACAATCAGTGACTAAATGTCTTGAATGGTCATGAAATGTGTTTTTTTTACATATCATTTGCACTATTTCGGGATCAACATTTGTCGAAAAAATAAGAGAGTATACCCAGGATTTAAAATAATTTAGCAACAATACGAATATCAAATATTTACAAACCGAAAAGTTTTCTTGACAAAACTAGATGTTTTAAAAAGGATAAGAAAACATCTCTCCAAATTAGGAAAACTTAACATTTATTACTCGTTTATCTTATCAAGTTTCAACTATTGTCCTCGCACTTCTGTGGAGCAAATATTAAACCACTTATAACAAAATACATGGAACATGCACCTTGTTTTAATTTATAATGATTATTTATCATTATTTTTAAAGTTTAAAATACAAATGAAGTTGCCAAAATTGGGGACAATGACTCTTGACGTTTTAAAAGTATTGAATAAAGAAAGTCCTGTATATGTATATTATTTAAAAGTTGATAATTTATTTGTAGAGACACCGTCAAATTGTCCCCCTTTAACCAAATACATCGTTTCCATATTTAATCCATTTTTGAAACAATTTTATACTCATCTTTGGGTACACCCTTAAGAAACTGAAGAGCTGCAAACCCCAGTGCTCTTCTGGCAACACCAGATAATTGTTTTTCAATATCAAAAACAGGACAGTATCGCACAGGGCAGGTCTGGGTTGTAGGCACGGTGCGACAATAAAATGACCCTTTCAATCTTAAAAACTGTGCTACAGTTGAGGATTTGTTGGCTGGAGCATTGTCATGTAACAAATGAACATGCTTGAGACCGGTTTTTGGCCGTTCTTTTCTTCTTTTTGTTTGTAATTTGTTTAGAAACCAAATTATTATAAAAGCTACTAGATACACCCCTACATTTTCAAACAGAAATTTGCATAAGTGGCCCAGAAGTTCTGAAGAAAATGGTGTTTAACACATTGTTTGCTGTCCATTTGTTGTTCGTTCAGCAATTGTCGGCCTTTTGACATGTTTCAGAGTCCGAATCCTGTTGTCAACTTTCCATTTGGGTCTAAAAAAAGGACCCATATCTCCTCATCAGTTATATGAAAAACACTTTTTTTTCTGGTAATTTGGGCATTCTGTCAACAGTTAATTTGCCATTTGCACCCTCGTACGTTTCTGCTTATTGTTGAGGAAATGGAGAGATTGGAGGTTGGGAGGGTGGGGTGGATCCGGCGCGCTTTTAACTTCGTAAGCTTAAATATTTTCTTCAGAATGAAGTTGACAGATGCTAAACCAAAGCTTGTCATATGTTCCAGCTGTCTGAAAGTGCAACGCGCATCTTTCTCAGTAATGGACTTGTTCTTATTAATATTAAATTTGGTATTTACAGACCTGTGTCTTTCTGAATAAGGGACATCTGTGACTGGTTCCTAACCGGAACTGAATTTTGCAAACTACCTATAAACTGTGAACAATGATATGTGTTCATCTCCATAAACAACACATATCTCGATATGTATGCTTTTGACACGGAATTCCAACTTAAATGGGTTTTTTATATAACGGCTGATTTAGCAACATTTCCTATTAGGTTTCTAACCATTTTCAACGCAGTGTTCACGACTACACCTCAAAGCAATCAACATTGCAAAGATACCGGTTTGGGGATTCAAGTATATTTATTACAGATTTTACAATAATGATCAATCATCGTTTTTGTATTGGTTATTGTACAGACAAATTCCGTGATTGTTGAGGATATATGTCATTTGCAAAAAAACTTCGAACACTCCTCGTATTGCACGTCCCGCCGCCCGAAGACTCGGGTCAGCCTGTGCATTCGCGCAGACTGATCAGTCTTTACTGTCTGCTTGAAGGCGCACATGGACCTTGGCTACCAACAGAGTGCCCTCCGAAGTCTCAGTTCAAACTGCACAGATGCGTAGGCTGATCAGAGTTTTCGCTGGTGCACATGCAATCTTGTAGGAAATGATGTGCCCTATATCAAAACGCCTTATTACATACTGACAGATTATTCACGACGGCGGCTATATTATTTAACTATTATAAACGGCACATTGCTGTTTACAAAACATGAGTTAAATCATCTGATGGTTCGCTTTTAAAGCTGTAGTTTATCATATAAATTACAACTTCTTGTACCTGCAAAATTTACGGGGTCCATTTTACCTACTTCAATGATTCGAACAGAGACTGGTTGGTTACCGTGGCTCATTTGAACTCATTTTTGAGTCCCCAGGAATTCTTCCGATAGCTAAAAAACAAATACTGAGGGATATTTTATGGAAAGTTTCTTGTTTCATCTTGAAAATGTATGTCGTGTGTATTCGTTATAATAAACTCAACATACTTTTATCTATAGAAGACCGAAAACCTATCTCTGCTGTCCCTTCGACATCACTAAGAGAGACGTGTTTTACTTGGGTTTTTATTTTAAAAGAAAATATTTCGTTCTGACTGACCATATCTTATCGTAAACCATTTGTCTTTTCTGTTTGTGTGTTCTGTTCTCAAATATGAACCCTAAAATTAAATTCATGACCAAAAATGGTCTGATCTATGCTATTGCTATATTAAAGCAATATTTTGGAATTTTTGTCTTAGAAAATATTTTTTACTTTTCTTTGCTGAATTTGAATTATTGATTTTTCTCGACAATATTGTGAAAAGTCAGAACGACTAAGCAGAACTTGTTGAAAAACTACCTCCAGGTTACCTACCCTACAGATTTCTGTATTCATTTTTACTATTGGGAAAAAAGTGGACATATTTGATTTTTTAAAAACCAATGACTAGAATAAAACTTTATGTGCATAGGTGGTTACGACAAATAGTTTTGCATTAAATAATGAAAATAGTTTGCAAAGTGTCTTTGTCTGTGTAACTCGCCAAGCAAAAATGACTTTCTGAAAGATGCTGAAAGCACAGTAAGTTATCCATATTTGCTTCCTGGCCTTGCGCTATGATTAACCCTCAGTGGTTCAAATTACCGATACCTAGAACAAATCTCTATGGCCCAAAAGTGTTCGACTGTATTAATGTAGTTTTCTCTTTTTTCATTTCGAGGAATAAGGTAATAAAACTATTGATGATTGGTGGCATATTCTATAGCATCATGTTTTTTTAATCTTTGAATGGACAGAGACCGTACTCTAAACACAAATAGAAAGGCGGAAATGTAAATCCCATCCCCCGCCGCCACCCAACCTTCTCTAGCCTCCCCCCTCCCGATATGCAGTTCGAATTCCAGTTCGCATATTTTAAATATGAAAACAATACCTGAGTGTATTCCAATACGGATTTGAATATTTTGATCTGGATGGCAAGGTGTTTTGACTTGCTTTACAGCTGACAATAGATCTATGGACATCGTAGCAATTTCTTCGACGTGCTGGAAGTTATGGAATCAAAAAAAAAAAAAAAAAAAAAAAAAAAAAAAAAGACAGTTTTATTAATACAGGTAGTTTTGTCCATTTAATACCTTTTATGAGTCAGAACACTGCATTCTGCAAGGTTGCTTATGCACCCAACGAAGACTCTGATCAGTCTGCGCATCCATGTAGGCTGATCCTGGACTTTGTTGACCTCCTGAAGACGATTTAAATTCTTGGTTACTCACAGAGTTCTCGGTGAATATGCAAGCCAGTGTGAATGCGGACTGGTCTCAGTAGTCGATGGGCGCATATTCAATCTTGTAGGAAACGCTGTGCTCCGGCTTACATGTAATTCATTATAGAAATTCATTTTTGTCGATTTTATCGATGACTAAAGGCTAGCAAATAACGCACAAACAGAATTAAATTATTATTGAAGATATCCGACAATGCCACAACCAGGAACCACGGCCTTCTCGGGCACTAAAAGCGAAGAGATGAGGAAAAATTAATAACAAAAATGGTAAGAGAAAAGCCCAGGTAGTGCCACAGTCGCAAAAATGTTAGAGAAAAGGCCAGGAAGTGTCACAATTACAAACCGCAGCCCTTCTCAGACACAAAGAGAAGACAAAACAGACGAAACCAAACAAGTGCAAATGGAACAAACGTACGAAAAGCACTAATATTAGCTCTCTCTTTCCCAAGCGAGGTTATCGCCATGCCAAAATGACTGAAAAACACAAGAACAAAATAACACGAGGAGACATAAAACAAATCGCCTCGTAGAAAATCAAAACACAAAGCAACAAAGAGTAAGGCTAACACCGGGTCCACCGCCTTTGAACCGTCAGTAGAATAAACCACCGGGGGTTTAAAGCACTTTTACGGCCAGCCAACTTCACTCTGGGTCCCGGTGCAACTCCTATTACAGAAATTCATAAAAAGTCGGTTCGCATAAAGGCTCCCAACTCAGTCAATGCATCAAAGCGAAAACATTAAAATCAAATTAATCACTATGATAAACAAACATGAGTACTCATGGCTAGTTCTGCTGTGTGACAGAGTAAATGAAAACGAATAGTTGAACCACGGCTGGCTAAGCCAAAGACAAATTGCCAAGACCCCAACCCAATGGTTAAAGTTTCACAAAGAGGCCGTCATTGAGTCTGAGGCCCGAACCGCCCTCGTGCAATTAAAGAGTGAAGTACAGCTCTCAAGAATGATTGAGCTGATAACTAGGCATGTAGTCTGCCGCATAATATCCAGGATCCAGCCAATTCTTTTATAACGGTTAATTAATTTTCTGAATTGCTCCGAAAAGTAAGATTTTCCACAAGCCGCTAAAAGGAACGAAAATACAAGATAAAAATAACACAAGGCAAGACCCAAAACAAACCGCCCCGCCGAACATACCACAAAACAACAAAGAGTAAGACTAACACCGGGACCACCGCCTTAGAACGGTCAGTAGGAAAAACACCGGTGGGTTTAAAACACTTTTACCGCCAGCCAGCTTCACCCTGAGTCTCGATGCTACTCTTAATACAGAAGTACATTAAAATTCGGTTCGCTTAAAGACTCTTAACTCAGTCAACGGATCAAAGCGAATGCAAAAAATCAAATTAATCACTATGAGCACAGATGGCAATTCTACTGTGTGCCAGAGTAAATGAAAAGAATGCCGTGTTTGAAACCACCGACGCACAAAGAGAACTGCAACAAATGAACCGCCTTGGAACGGTAACAACCCAATTCAATGTGAAGGTAATTCTTGGTCCTTTACAAGCCGATAAAATGCACTAGAGCTTTTTAAAAAAAAAAAAAAAAAAAAAAAAAAAAAAAAAAAAAGAAAGAAAAAAAATCTGGTCAGGGCCGGAACCTTTTGTCTGTTTCTCGGCTCAGCGCGGTTCAACTGGTGGTTTTTGTTTGCTTCAACATTCCAGTGGTGATTTTGACAACCCAGAGATCTCTAAATGTCTCAACATGGTGTTTCTGTTGTTTCCTAAGCGTATCGTTTATTAAAGGCTTTTCTGAGATTTATCTGTTATCCACAATGATACATGGATGAGTTAGACATCCTCCCGTTAAGCTAGCTGAAGCCCCCCCCCTCTTCCCCCCCCTCCCCTCCCACCCCCCCCCCCCCCCCCCCCCCCCCCCCCCCCAGTAATCCATCACTGACCGTCCCAAGACTATAATTTCGTTTATGATAATTTTTGGTAATTGTAATGTAGTGCTTTTTACTTTGTAATGTTTTGCGTTAAACAATTATCTAAATTGATTATATATTGATTTAAGTTTGGATAACAGAGTTCCAACATTTTTTTTTGTTGGAAAGAGTTGCCAACTCCGCTTGCCTTCTGTTTATCTTGCTTCAGGCTTATTACAGTCACTTTAAGAAACATTCTACAGAATTACTTCACAGCTATTCTGCTGTGACAAATCAGATGGTTGAGACAAAACATTATATGATATTTAGTACACGCAAACATTGAGGATAACGTGTTATGCGCAAGTATAGAACACTATTTCAGCCGCGGGGTTTAAATAGAAATACTGTATAATGCATAACCTGTATTAATAAAATCTAGCAAGGTTCCCGTTAGAACACCAAACACATAATGGAACGTAAATCATAGTCTCAGATTCAGTTTCATTCAGATTCTTCATATCGCAGCAATTTAGTCTGTTGGTATGCATACGATCCTTTCATCGGAAGATATCCACTTGTGTTGCACGATCGCAACGTAAAACTAGCTGCAGTGAAGTAGAAAGTGCACTGATGTTTGACTGAAGCATCGTTTCAGCTGCTTTGACTTGATGCGATCCGTGCAAACCACGAAATTCATTAGTATATCGTTCTTCATGCGCACATTACATTAACGCCAGTAACTGTTTAAATATGTAATGCAAAATACTAAAGAAGTAAAAATTCTTATTAGGCCTTATTAGTTATTGCATTACACAAACCACATTAAATCACACAATTGAAAATGCTTAGAAGAATCCTTAATATAACATTTCTTATTTCCTACCTTGTCTCCATTGCGCTTAGGTACGCCACTTGCAACCATATATGCATCTCCTATTGTCTCTACTTTGTAAACATCATACGTCTCTATACGGATATCAAACTTGGAGTAAAGGTCATTCAATAAGTCAACCACCTGAAATAAGTTTTGGTCGTATTTAATCTTGTTCAAGCCGATGCTATTGTTGTCGAAGATACTTCCAAGTATGTTTGCTTACAGCTAAACTTGTCCATAATGCTTTCTCTCAAAAAAAAAAAAAAATAAATAAATAAATAAGAATAAAAAAAAAAAACAACAACAAAAAAAAAAAAAACAAGATAACTAGCATGCATTTTTTCTTATTGTTGTGTAACAAGGACCATATCTAGTTGTGTGGGCACCTTGTTCGACAAGAGGGAGCTGATTGCTTTGCTTTTTCTGTGAATTGTGACTTATGTTTTAGTCTATTAGCGCTTCCTCTTGGTGTCATTAGTAGGCTATGTTCTTTGACTGTTGTTCTTTCTGGACATCTATATTCATTTTCCTGTTTGCTTTAATGCACATCAAGCCTCTTTTGAAAAAAATAGCTTGCCATAAACGGGAAGAAGTCGGTCACATTTAGAGTAAATCGTTCCCTGTAGCTATAGAATCTTTTTCAGAAGAGAACTGAAATTGTATCAGTTACCTTCAAAAAGATATATTAAGGCATGTTTACGATATTAATGTGTTATCCTGAATGCTGTTCAATGACGGAAATGACTGATATTTAACAAGGTGCGGGACCGACTCAGATTTCGTTTATTCCTAGCACTGCAGTGCATATATATTGCGAGTCATCAAAGATCTCACCTAGATCCTATACTGCCAAACATATTTTTGTTAGATGTTATGCTATACTTTCTCTCTCTCTGTCTCTCTGTCTGTCTGTCTGTCTCTCTCTCTCTCTCTCTCTCTCTCTCTCTTGTAGGTGCGTGCATGGGCGCGTGTATAAATGAAAGAATTACGACGATTCTGAAAATAAATAACTGACGAAATATGAGATTTATTACCATTATACATGTAAATAAATTAATTTATATCACCACGATGATAATATTTTGACGTTACTGAGATGATTGAGACCATCTTACCTGAATAGGTGTGCTCTCCGAAGATATTTTTGTGAATCCAACGATGTCGCTGAAGAATATAGAGACGCAATCGAATGATTCCGCAGGCACTGTTTTGTTTTCCATTAGCTGTGTTGCTATAAACTGAGGTAGCATTTGATACAGGAGCTTGTCTGCATACTGCTTTTGACGTCTTAATTCTAACGTTTTCTCTTGAATACGGTTTGAATAATCATACACCCACTTGTTCATTGAGTTCACAACAATAATGAAAACAATCACCAGAAGTCCGAGCATTACCAAAAGTAAAGAATTAACTGCCAGTTTAATAGTCGCTTCTTCCTTTTGATCACACAGTTCGTTGTGCGTTTCCTCTGCCATGTGTTCAAACATGTGGTAAATAACATGTATTATATTAAATGTATTTCTAATATGATTCTGTAGAACCACTTCCTCAATACTACCGTTACAAGGCAAATGAAGTATATGGTCATGCCTTTGAACAAAAAGTCTCAAGTCATTAGCACTATTTTCCTGAGTTATGTCTATATTTGCAGGTAACATGAATAGATATGCACTTGTAACCTGCTGTACGTTCGGATATTGGAGACTTGCATAGTTACAATCATCTACACTGTACAAATATGTAATAAGAAGAAACAACTCTTTGAACAGCCAGGTAAGTGTAAGAAAATACTGTTTGTATATTGCCATCGGTTTGTGTAGTCTCTCCTCTAAAATAAATGAGTCAGTGTCATATATCGCAACACTTAACAGTTCCAGTAGATCATAAATAGTGAAATTGTTATTCTGTACATTTTCAGTCAATGGTTTAGAGTCTTTGCTTTGATTATAACGATAAATGACACAAGTATTACTATCCATGTTCCATTTCCCTATTGCACGGTTTGCACTTAGTAAATGGTCATAAGTATCATTTTGGGCAATGTTTTGAATATAATGTAGACAAATTGTTCTAAATAGAAAAAGCGACTGCTCAGTTTTTGATAAAAAACATACAAAGTTTTCTGAAAGACTCTGAGTGTGCCGAAAATTCCGCGAATCAACTGAAATTTCAAAAACTACAATGGCGGCAATAAATGATGAAACCACAATACAAAAGGCACTAACTTTGACAGTATGGCGGGATTTGTCGATTTTAGGGGCGATCCTGTAACGCATGCACGTGCATTTTCCCGAGAAAGAATTAGCTCTTGATGGCAAGGAAAACTCTGAATCTTGATCTGCTGGCCACACGGTGTTACGTTTGATCGGGTAGGGTAGACAAGCAAACATATTGGCAGGTTCCATCTGCTTATGTCATCTACGAAAAAGACAGAAAGAAACAAATCAGTCAAATAAGATTGGTAATGAACTTAAATCGAGCCTCCTCCTTCAGCAAAACCGTGACTTTAAGTATGCACAAAAGGTGCGGATTCGCATCATTTTAACATCCAACCCTGGCCATTACTCTCTATTGATACATTCTATAATATCCAATACCTTTGCTAGTGGACAATGAAGGCCCTAATAAGAGTGTGCTGGTACGAAAGAAAAAAAAAGATGAGTTAAAAACAATGTCAATACATAAATACACATTTATAATAACTCAAATACAAGCACAGAAGACCAGCGACAGACGAAAGGTCGTCGAACAGTCAGCAGAATCAACTGCTCGGGGGCATAAACCAGTTCTATACAATTGCGACAGTGCCCTTCATACTGTTTCAGCTCTGAAAAACAGACTATGGTCGCTCCACGTAACGAGCCCTTTTTATTAGCAACGTACACTTTTACTCGAGCAGTTTCAATCTAAAGAAGCGTTAATAAGAGAATAAACCCGTTTTAGACTGTATCAAAATCACCCCACGCTATATAATTCGAAAGTCCAATTTCAATGCAAGTGATTTAGATGTTCCTAGAGAAAACTAGCTAAATTATTTGCAAGCATATAGGAACCACATGCAACTGTTTTGAAGTTTTATAGTACTATTATTATTAACTGGCTGGTCCGTTTACTCTCTCTCTCTCTCTCTCTCTCTCTCTCTGTATATATATATATATATATATATATATATATATATATATATATATATATATATATATATTTATATATATATTTCAAAATATCAGTGTTTGCTTTATGTACTGAGCCTGAACTGAAATGGAAACAGAGAAAGAGACATAAAATTAGGTTCAATGCAAAAGATATAGTGAATATTGTAAATATCGCTCGTCAAAATTTCATACCTTTAAATGGTTTCTGTATTGTGGGACAGTAAAATATGATATATTCTATTTTATTCTATTTCATTGTAAGAGACTAATCGAGTCCACTTCTACATGCGTACAAATCGTGATTTTGTGGCAGACATATGCTAAAATGTATTAATTTTTAAACGTCTTACCGTTATATTATCTATTACAAAAAAAAACAAAAAAACAAAAAAAAAAAACAAACAAAAAAACCTGCTCTATAACATATTAGTATACGGTCCTTTTGCATGTACCCAGGCGTCTTATAGAAAATGTCCGTCATTTGTATTGATTATGTTCCTCAGATAAACTGTTAACGAAAGGAAGCAAGAAATGTATCTAATTGTAATTACAGAACAAAGGTACACAACTTATTTTCGTTTGACCTAACTCTAATCACTGATGCTTAATTGCAATGAAAACAAAAAGCCAATGACACTATGAGTAGAATGCTCTGAGTAATATTGTATAAAAACACAAAACATCAGGTTTTTGATATACTCGTAAGTAAAAATACCCAGGAAATGCCACAAACACAAAGCACAGTCCTCAAAAACACCGAAAGAAGGAGAGATGATCAAATGAGGACAGAACAAACGCCACATACGAGACAACAGACGAACAAACAAAGAGGGACTGCAACCGGGGAACGCTCCGTAAGAAAAGTACATAGTGGTTGGGGTTGGGGAGGGGAAAGGGGGCTTAAACCTCATTTACTTGCCAGAAACTTGACCCTTAATTCTGATGCAGCTCTAAAGTACAAATATATGTTCTGTTCGCATAGGAGTCCTCTACATCGACGGTGAAACATGTATAATCAAACACTGCTATGAAACAACGCAAAGGACTCAATGGCGATCTGAAGCCACACACACACACCCACACACACGCACACACACGCACACGCACACGCACGCGCACGCGAACGCACACACACACACACACACAACGAACGCGCGTGCGTTCATCGAAATTTTCCAAAACACAAGCCGTGTAACAACAGCGCGAGAAAAATTTTAAAGATTCAATGCTCATGTACATTTGGACATCGATTGAAGAGTTAAATTTATCGCTGGACGGGAGTAGTTACATGTCAGTATATACGTTTTTATTATACACTTATTTTACAGTTGCTAGGCCAAAAAGAGGAAACAGTACCATGCAAAATACATTATGCATTTTGCCAAATGCAATCAGTTTCAGATAGTTATACAATGGTTATGTAGCATTCAATATCAAGGCTCCCATTTTCTCTCTGTATATTTTTTTATTTATTTATTTATTTTTTTTTTGTTTCCAAAGGCAATATTTTAGGTTTTTATGCATACAAAAAGCAGTTGTATACCTTTCCATACCTGTCCACTGTGAAGAAAATGCCGTATCGGGCGAACAATAGGCGTTTTAGTCGAGATTGCTCGTTAATGAAGGCGAAATTCCCTCAAATGATTATAGGTATTTAATAAATCGATGCTGTGTACACCGAAACGGATTTTTTGTTCAAGTTCGTTTTCTTTATGGCTATTCTTTCTCTCCTCTCCGTAAATGTCCTTGTCAACTGAACAAACATACCAAGCGAGCTGGTTTCTACCTTTTAAAGGGAATAAATATAATTTCAGAGGAGGTAACTGTGGCATTTTTGTCTTCCTTCTGAAATAGGGTCTACACTAAAGGAAAAGAATTTGCTCTCTCCTCACCCAAGGAGCAAATTCCTTCATTTTATATCAGAACCGTTTCAGAAGTGACTCAGAGCGCAAACAAACAAACAAGGCACAAAGAGTTCTTCCTATTAAAACGACAGAAAACTTACCATGTATATCTAAGAGTTTAACGGTTCAAGAACTAGTCATTTTTCCCACAGAGCTCGAAACTACTTCCAGTCATTTTAGTGGTAAAAATTGTTTTCAGGATATAGATGAACTTTTAAACTTTATTTTACTTTGAAGACCAAGCTTAGCTGCTTTACAGCAAAATAGATAAGGAAAGACACTTCCTATACTAACACATTCGGCGGCTTTCTGGAGACCGAATGTCGCAACCCGTCAGTTAGCAAACATCAAACATTACTACTGAAAATTTTCATCACTTCTTGTTTTGGCTCCAGCAAACACAATGAGAAACATTTATTCCTTTGAAACAATCGTGGAATCAAACACATTCATTTTGTCATCAAATAGATTAGTAAGATTCAGTTCATATTTATTATTAACCAATCACATGCTGCCTTACATGACATGATTACCTCGTGCTTTTTTGCACCAATCAACAGTCCCGACACAATTGGCTGCCTTCGTCATTTAGCAAAAAAAAAAAAAAAAAAAAAACAACAAAAAAAAAAACAAAAAAAAAAAAAAAAAAAAAAATATGGCACTAAACTGAAATGAGGTGCATGTTTAATATCAGCATGCTTAATACTAAAAGCATGGTAAGTGAAAAGGTGATAACTATCCAATCTATTCCATTACCCGCATTAGATTACATGGTAATTGAAAAAAAAAAGTAATAACTATCCAATCAATTCCATTATAAATTCCGTTATTGCCTATTTGCAAAAAGGCAAATTACTAAATATGAGCCGCAACGTGGAAAAAAAATTGCATCGAGCGCCAAGTGACGACTATGAGACTGAACAGATGATACGGCAGATATCAGGTTTTCGCTTAGCGCATTTGTCACAAGGTTCGGTATTTGCTCCAAGTACTGGGATAGCAGAAGACCTGTACAAATAGTAAAGAGTCAGATCAGACGTCGCAAAAATGCGAACTCATCTGGGCTGACACAGTTTACCACTCATTCAGCCATTCTAGACTCATCGAAATGTACAGTGGACCCTCGTAACCACGGCAACAATTGTAACCAAAGATATTGCCATTAACATGATGGACAGAATGCTATGTAAGATTTACCTTGTTTTATTCTTTTTGCCTCACAGAACATACGTTTTGGATATTTGTTAGAATCGCCTCAATGAGGCGATTCTAACAAATATCCAAAGCACATGTTGCTTGAACGATTCAATGCAATATTCTTGCATAATTTCTCATTAACTGTTACCTTTTAAGGGAAGGTTTCGTGGCATTCAATTTGTCATTATAACGAACTTTGTCGTGCTAACGAGTGTCGGTGTAACGAGGATTGACTGTAGTAAAATAGACTTGCACAGATGTTAGGAGGTGTGTGGTTAAGAATTAAGGTGTCTCAATTCTTATGGTAAATATGATATATGTTCGCACGTTGCTGACCACATAACTTACATACATGTAGAAGATAATGTTCATTAATGTCCGTCAGATAATATGAAGGTAGTGTTAATGAATGGTTGAAAACTAACAATACATACAAAACCCACTCAGCAAAAAAATGCCCCAGTCCAGCAAAATAATTCATTATCACATTTTTAAGAACCATAATATCGTACATGTGGCATTTATTTTATTGTTAGCGGTGAAATCAGTGCATGTGTATATGTGGTGTAAATAAAAGTAGTAGCAATCACTAATGGAATTGTTGTGCCATTTCACTAGTGACTGTTACGATTTATACTTTTGCTCCTCACTTCTGCCGGCCTCGGTGGCTCAGTTGGATGCGCCGTCCGACTGGAGACCAGGAGGTCGCGGGTTCAACCCCCGCCGAGGTCGGCAACATTCTTTCGTGGAGATTGACCATGAAATATTTTCTACGGCCATTCTCTCCCTTCCGCTGATTCAAGAAGGGCAGTTGTCAGTTTCTGGCGAAAGAATGTGCACAATACTGGTTAACCGCTTAGAGGACTAAGCCTGCCCAGTAAATGTGTGGTTAGGTAAACTGACCGCGCTCGACATGACCCCACTGGGTTGACTGGGCCGTAAAACCTCAACACAAACAAACTCCTCGCTTTGGCTGACTTCGGTTTTTTTTCATTGTTTCGTAAGTAGATGTTACCTACACTTCAGATATCTGAACACCTCTAACTGCTTTGTTTCTAAAGTAAACTACTAAGTTAAGTATGCATTTTCTTAGTACGACAGTGAGGAACAATCTGGTATCAAAACTTATTTTGATTTGCCATAATGTTTTATTTGTCTGTCGCTTGGTGGTAAGCACTCAATGTCGACGTCATATTGTTTCTATTTGGTTCGTTTGGCGACGTCATAACGAAAACATACCTATATAATTTTGACCCCCTTAAACCTCACTTTTATATAGTAAAACTGGGGTTTACAGGGGTATTCATTATTATTCTTATTTCTGCTCAAAAACATAGAGCGTGGATACTCGTTAGAACCGCCTCGTCGAGGCGGTTCTAACGAGTATCCACAATCTTTGTTTAGAGCAGAAATATGAAAAATATCAGATATTTTTTCCGAAAATTTTTATTTTTTGGTGGTAAAACTTTCATTATATTTAAATAGGCCTGTTTTCGTAATGTATTTTATGGCGTCAGAAGTGCTAAAGCATAAAAAAAAAAAAAAAAAAAAAAAAAAAAAATTCTCGGAATACCATAAATATTGTTCATCTCGTGTAATGAAAACATTGATGTTTATGTTACACTCGATCAAAATATTTATGGTATTCACTCCAAAAGAGCAAATATTCTCTTTGTACATGTACAGTGATTCCTCATTACAACGACATCATTTGTTCCCAAAGACGTTGCCATTAAAATGAATTTGCTGTAGTACAAATACTTGAAGAGAAGATTGATTTATAAGGATGGTCTTGTTTTGTTCTTATTTCCTCACAGAACATATGTTTTGGATATTTGTTAGAATCGCCCCGTTGATGTAATTCTTACAATTATCCAAAACATATGTTTCTTTGAAGTATTAAACACAATATTCTTGCATACTGTGTGACTAATTGTTACCTCTTTAGAGAAGGTTTCGTGACAGTCAAAGTGTCATTATAACGAATTTTGTCTTTGTATCGAATGTCGGTATAAAGAGGGTTGTCTGTATGTCATTGATAATCACCCTACTTTGGTTTAAACAATATTTATTTTAAAGCTCGTATAAAGTTACATCGATTAAAACAGACATGTCGAATAGGATCTGACTGTAAGCTGTAATGCTTATAAATGTCATCTCCTGGAAACAAGTTCGTATACAACATAACTGAACGGCATGACTAATAATGAAAACTGTTGGACATTTTGAACAAGCAAACAAGACATACACACACACACACACACACACACACACAGAGAGAGAGAGAGAGAGAGAGAGAGAGAGAGAGAGAGAGAGAGAGAGAGATTTTGACCGACTGACGCCCGTGCCTAAATATGTATGGGATCAAGAGCTGTACGTTAAATATGTAGAAGTGCCATTTAGTACGTTAGCCAACGGTTGATGACTGGGTATGCTATACAAATCTTCCAGACTTGATGATGAAATCCTGTACTTGCAAGAAAAGGGCTTCATTTTCCTGAGATGTTAAGTTAGTTTTGCCGTGCAGAAGATCTTTAACTGAGTAACTGCGTAAATCGGCCGGTAAGTATCTTTCCCTTGCAACCGTGTAGTTAGGACAACTGAAGAAGAAATGTTGCACACTTTCAAATCCTCCACAGCGACAAGATGGGCTGGGAATGATATGTTTGCGGTAGAGATCAGAGTTTAGGGAACTGCAGTCCATACTTTAACTATGTAGGCTAGAGAAAAGTCACACACAATAGTTTCTCTGATATCATTTTATATTATGTAAATTACTGTATTTTAACAAACTAGAACATCGTTTATAAATAATACCTTCAGTACAACAAAACTAAGATCAAGTCGAAATTGGCTGAAACATCAATTAATGTTCCATTAATTTTGAATGTGCGTGTTAAAACTGTTTGCCACTCAAATGAAAACCTGCACTCTGTGTGATTTAAAATCAAATCGAAGTGACTTCCTTAAAGCAAATGTATCATGCACTTATTTAAGGGAAATTGATACATTAAAAGGGAGACAACTTTGTTAAAATATTTTGCCTCCTTTCGAAAAGGGTCTAATCTAAAAGGAAAACATAAACATTTGTTTCCCGGGGGTCGGTGGGGTGGGATAGGGGGTTCGGTGTGTGTGTGTGGGGGGGGGGGGGGGGAGGGGAGGTTGCGAAGAAAATCTACTCTAAAAGGAAAGAATTTGCTCCTTAGGAGACTTGGGGTGAAGGTAGGAGGGCAAATTATTTCCTTTGAAAGGAAATAATTACTCCCCACCCTTCACCCCCACCCTCCTGCGAAGCAAATTCTTTCCTTTTAGAGATGACCCATTCTTTTTGTTCAGAATTTGGTCAGCGATCTGTTAATCCATTTAACCCTGGCGTCCCATAAAAGGGACATTGACAAACAGTGTAGACCCAGATCAGACACCGCAGAACGCGGCGTCGGATCTGGGTCTACATTGTTTGCATTAATTGCAAGAATCTCTCTAAAATATGGTTATAATAAAAAGTAAACAGGCACACCTTATGTTGGAAATGTATCGGTCTAAAGAGAAGGTAGACGAATTCATTCGGCATAAATGGGTTAAACAAACTCTGCGCTGCAAAAGTTGTCTTCATTATCCACAAGGACAATCAAACCTACCAAGTGTACGTGTATCCTGTCACCTTAAATTGAAGATGTTTAAAGATGTTTAAAACTTGCAGACAAAACAGTTAATTACCGCGAACCATGAATGCATTAGTTAATGCTATAATTTTCACGTCTGATTTCTGTTATATAACTTCAACAAGATGGCGGAAATAAATGATATGAGTCGGCGCACGACAAAACTTTTAGTAAGACCTGAGTAACTAGCAAAGACTCAGATCAGCCACTACAGCCATCCAGTAGGACAAGGGTTCTCGTTTATCCTTCTTTGGATAACCTGGAAAACTGTAGAAGGCCCTTGCGATCAGCGAAGATGCGCAGGCTGATCTGAGTCTTTGCTGGTCGCACAAGTCTAATTGTAGGTTCTGTAGTGCACTGAATCATATCACTTTCGCATATGTACACTGTTAGAAATATTAGTTTGTGTGTACCCGGAGAAGAAAATATTTAAATATGAAGTTTTTGTACATTGTAACATGATAGAAATTTCATAACGGAATAGCTGTTTGTTAATGTACTCAGCGTCATTTAAAAAGCACCGTATATTTTAGTTATACATATTTCATGTCGGGTATGCTTTGAACATAAATAAAGACGACATTCAATAAATTTGAGATTTTGATTGACAACCATAAAACTCGTTAATATCCGGCAGAATCTGACGGCATAAAGTTACAACTTTATTTTTATTTAAAAGATTCACTACACATTACGAAAACACGCCTATTCAAATATATAGAAAATTTCACTTCCAAAAAATTGAATTTTTTCAGATAAAAAACTCTGATATTTTTCATATTTCTACTCAAAACATAGATTGTGGGTACCCGTTAGAACCGCCTCGGCGAGGCGGTTCTAACGAGTACCCACAATGTTTTGTGAACCGCCTCGGCGAGGCGGTTCTAACGAGTACCCACAATCTATGTTTTGAGCAGAAATAAGAAAAATAATGTATACCCCTGTAAACCCCAGTTTTTCTATATAAAAGTGGGGTTCAAGGGGGTCAAAATTATATAGGCATGTTTTCGTGATGATTAATTATGTATATCTAACATAGATGACACGTTTTCAGTGGCGTTGAGTATATCTCGCACATCGGCATTGCACTATAAATTGCCACGCCAACTTAATGATGAAGATAAGAGTACGCATGAGAAAACAACACACATTTCTAGACGAACATTTTAGAAAGAAAACCAAAATACGTCTCCATTAAAATACTTGACGCAAAAGGTAACGTTGTCATTTTTTTCCGATTTGTACGATACTCATAGATCTCTGTCGAAATCACGGAAGAGTAAATAGCTAAAGAAATTAACCCTTTCACCCTTGAGTTCCTGAAATGTGCTCATCCTTTTCTGATTTTGGATGTATACATCCATTGTTGCAAATAGGGTTTTCAGTCAAACTAGGAGTGTTGGGAATCGAAATATGTTGAGCTAGTGCTTCACATCACCAATCTAAAAATCAACAGTGCAAATAAAACAGTTAAACGATATAATCACACTTTAAGCTGGAAATAAGCATTGTGATAACACACCTATTTGATTATACGCTTTTAAGAACTGCTATCTTCCCCTCTCCCACCCCCAGCCCCACCCCCAGCCCCACCCCCACCGCCCCTTCGCTTTAAAAAAATATACAAAAATTAAACCAGCAAAATTCGCTAATAAAATCTTTCAGTGTTGTTCAGTGAAACAGAGAACACATATTAGAATGCATTTTCAAGTACATGTAGTAGTTTCGGTTACATTGAGATTCTTTATATAACAATACTTCACAACAATATAAATTGCAGAGCTCCATCTACGTCCTAACATCGGCTTAAAGAGAAAAGCCCACAAAAAGCTACTTATGTCTTAAAGTATTAAGCTTTAAACAACAAGATTTTTGGCGCAGATTTGATCGATATCGGTAAAGAAATATATTATTTAATCAGACAGAAGTCAAAGTCGCCTGTTGACAGAAATATTCTGCTTATGTGAATTAGCTGACAGTTTATTTATAAATGATCACATTTACATTAATACAACAACAAAATAGTTTCAGAGGTGATGTATTCATTTTTTGCATGTTTAAGTAGGTGGTTTTGGCGTCACTAACTCACAAAAAAATGGCGGCTTTCATGGCAGTGATATTTATAGAATTTTAATATCCAATACATTTCTTATTTGTCAAGCGATTTTCATATTTTTTTTCACCAAAATCATGTATTTTTTTTTTTTTTTTTTTTTCAACGTGCTTATTATCTGATGAGCCGTTTCCTTTAACCGGACGTCCATTTTTTCAAGATATTAGAAAGGATGTAATAACCCTACGGGAGACCGCCTATGGCCGCCGCCACACGACACTGACACAGTTGTGGTTACATGTAAGTAAAATAATTTAGTCTAAAATAAATGCCTTCTCGACTAATATACATTTGTATACTATGCTCGACAAAAAAGTAACACATTTAAAATAAAAGCCCGTTGCGGGCAAGCGTCCCCCGACCTTATAGCTTTCTTAGTAAAACGTTGTGAGTTTTAAATCTGTATAATAGGAAGCTAACCTAAAAATACACGCACATCTTCAGACCATGTAGAACGAATATGCATAGTTTCAAAATGATCGGTAGAAAACTCTAGGAGAAGTTGCACCCACAAGGTATCTATTCCAATATTAATTAGACCTGGAAAAAACTAAATGAAAACTGTGGAAAAAGGACAACCCCAAAACCACAGGCACATCTTCAGACCATGTAGAACAAGTATGCATAATTTAAAAATGATGGGTGGGAAACTGTAGGATGAATTGCACCCACAAAGTATCTATTCTAATACTTATCGGACCTGAAAAAGTTAAAGAAAGTTGATAAAAATGACGGGAGGATAACCCCAAAACCACATGCACATCTTCAGATCATGTACAACAAGTTTGATGTTCCAAATGCTCAATGGAAAAATCTAGGAGGAATACTAATCGGACCTGTAAAAATCTCATCACGAAAACATGCCTATATAAACCGCACTTTTATATAGTAAAACTGGAGTTTACAGGGGTATACATTATGCCTCGCCGAGGCGGTTCTAACGAGTACCCACAATCTATGCTTTGAGCAGTAATATGAAAAATATCAGAGTTTTTTTTTCTGAAAATTTTCAGTTTTTGGTGAAATTTTTTTATATTTTGAAAAGGCGTGTTTTCGTAATGAAGTCGAAAAAGTGCAAAATATTGACAAAAAATAACAGGAGTAAACACATACATGTATGAAAGCACCGATACACGAACGAAGAACAACAACAGAGGAATATCCTTGGAAATAATGAATGCTAATAGAAAAAATCAAATAAAGTCTATAAAGGTTGTCCTTGGAAACGAAGAAAACATATACGAACGAAAGTAGGATTTCGTTGTGCATTTTTCAAATTTTCAAATTTTGTTTTCAATGCAGTGAATTTTGATTAATTGCTAAGAGTATTATTAACTGTATCGGCGGCTGGACTTCTATAACAATACTTCATGGAAGCGTAATTTTATGATGAAATAGTGAAATACAGAACGTTTTGCAACCAAAGCCACGGATTTTTTTTTCAGGGCAAAATGTTGAAATGTATATTTTTTTTTTTTTTTACATTCGACGTCGACGCTAACGCGAAATGCATAAATTTCTACATTTTGTGTTGATAGTTTGGATAGATATATTTTTTTTGCTTTTTTTTTTGCGTCTTCCGGTGTTGTTCGGCGTGGCGATTTGACTTATACGGACATATAGACAGATGAGAGTGACAAAAACAATACATCTTCCAGATGAGGAAACAAAATACAACAACATACAGTAATGGAGAAGTATTCTTTTCTACAGTTTGACTCGATACTGACCATATCGGCGTAAACTGCAGAAATAATAAATGTCCGTGTTTTGCGTTTTATTTCTTACAGTTTGCATTAGTCTACATTTTGCGTTAGCATCAATGCAGTATGTAGAAATTTCTACATTGTAACATACCGACGGCAAATGATTTGTTCTCAAAACTTCCGTTGGTGCTCTCATATCTTCATCATGTAATGCACATACGACCTGTTGAGTCATATTTTGCATGATGAAAAGGTATGATAACAGAGGGAAGAAGAGAGAGAGAGAGAGAGAGAGCCCACCATGTATATCGCATTGAAAATGGGTTTGATTAGAGAGAAAGAGAGAGAGAGAGAGAGAGAGAGAGAGAGAGAGCCCACCATGTATATCGCATTGAAAAAGGGTATGATAAGTGAGAGAGAGAGCCCGACATGTATATCGCATTGAAAAAGGGTATGATTAAAGAGAGAGAGAGAGAGAGAGAGAGGGAGAGAGAGACGTATCCTGAAAATTATTTTTCATATTTCTCCATGAAAACATATGTTGTGGGTGCTCATTAGGAGCGCCGCGCCGGGGCGCTTCTAATCAGTACCACAAAATACTTTTGTGCAGAAATAAAAGAAATGTCTTTACGTGTTTGGTTGAAAATACAAGCGGCTTATCTTGAGTTATGTGTGAGAGTGTATTTACCTCCTGTCCATACTAGACTCCATGAGCTATTTTATAATTCTAGGAGATGGCAAATCCGTCCAAATCTCATCTTGTACAAGTATTACCATCCGTGTAGACATTTACGTAATACATAATCCTTTGTGTGGTTGTGCCATTTATATTTAACGCTCAGAACTCCATTACGAAAAAAGCCTACTCAAATATTGAAAATTTTACAACGAAAACAGGGAAAGTTTCAGATAAAAAAAAATGATATTTTTCATATTCCTGCTAAAAACATAGATTGTGGGTACTCGTTAGAACCGCCTTGGCGAGGCGGTCCTAACGAGTAACCATAATCTATGTGTTTTAGCAAAATAAGAAACAGTAATTTATTCCCCTGTAAATCCCAGTTTTTCTATATAAAAGTGGGGTTTAAGGGGGCCCAAATTATATAGGCGTGTTTTCGTGATGTGGGTAAAATTTTAGTACATGTACATGGCATTTTGAAACATTTCTCATTTTTTTTCCCCAGAAAGCAGGATTATACATTTCACGCAAAATTGTCTTCAAAGACGACAGTTTACATGAATTAGCAAAGCCTGTTTTCTGGGTAAATACATGAAAATAAATGTTTTGTCGTCTGCTGAATTAACCAAGAGAGTAGTAAAGGTTAAACGCTTCCATTATAATGCGTCGCGTACATTCCATCACGTCACCACATTTGTTTGCATGTTTTCAATCAGTGTTGTCTGCGATAGATCCTTTTTGTATCTGCTACTATAATTTCCGCAGTATGTCTTTCGAGAAACAAAATTATTGACAATTCCTGACAGTGACTATTCGTCTATTCTTATATAGGCTGCGTCAAGCAAACAGTGCCCTCAAACATGCGCAGATTGCACAGATTTAGATCATCCTGCGCATATGCAATATCTGACACGGGCCTTCGCTCTACATTCATACATTCTGTATTCTGTTAGCGGACAGTGAAAGCCATGTTCAGCCTGCGCGGACGCGCAGGCTGAACATGGCTTTCATTGTCCGCGTACATCCGAAGACTTATTTTCTAATTCACACTGTTGCATCATAATACATACAACTGTGACAGGCAATATAATTTCAATCGCGTTGAGCGCAACGGAGAATAGTGACGGTCCGGACCAGCCTGCATGTGCTTGCAGTCTAATCAAGGTAGTTGATGTCCACTCACAGAATCATTGGATAATCTAGAATAGATGGATGCACGCCGAAGATTCTTGTGCAGCTGTGTGGATGATCCGTATCTAAGCATCTTGCTTGATTTGTCCAATAAAGTCTGCACACCGCAAAATAAAATAGAAAATAATTAAACAAAAACAAAATAGTAAAATAAAATAACTAAAACTGTTCCTAAAGAGGACCTGATACATTTGTAGGTGGAACAAATTTTTTCAAAATAGTGTTGTCACCCTTCTGAAAGTTGTCTTCTGCAAAAAAAGAGAGAGAGAGAGAGAGAGAGAGAGAGAGGGAGAGAGAGAGAGAGAAATCGTTTGCTTCTGTTGGAAGCAAATTCTTTCCCATTAGGGAAGACCCTTTTCTATCAGAAAATTGTTGTACAGAAATGCAAACAGGAACTCGCAAAAAGAGAATCCCTTCTTACAAAACGGCAGGGAATCTTCCATGTGCACCCGATCTCCTTAACACATATTGTTGGCTCAGACCAATATCACTTCTCGAGTGGTATAACCCTGGCCCTTATGTGTGGACACATTCCTTTCACTCTTTGCGCTCTGCAGGCTGACCACTGTCATCACAGTTTGCCCATGTGATGATGCTGTTCTGTGTATTGTGGCTTATAATGGAACAGTCTCAAGCCGCAGCGTGTCTTCCGTAGGTGAACAGGAAAAGCCCCAGGTTAGCTTATCCATCCTCTAACTAATTCATTGTACGCCAATATAATACAGTCGACTCTCGTTATCTCGAACCCGCTTATCTCGAATAACCGTTTATCTCGAAGTGAAAATCTGGTCCCTGTTATAACACAGAGATCTACCAACAGGCAATAAAATATTGTGGAAAAGACGAGAAATTAGCAATTTCTCCTCTTTTCCAAATATTTTCAATATATTTCAAACTTATTGGTCAAATTACATATTCATTCTGTTAAAGGTGGTTGTTCGATTAATTGTTTTCCTCAGTTCCGCAAATCTGATATATCGATGTACGGATATCTCGAAGTGTTTCATAGAGTCCCTTGGAGTTAGAGATAACGAGAGTCGAATGTACTCGGTGATAGTGTGTGTGCGTGTGGGTACACCTTGAATAAACTCCGCCTATGATGCGGCCTGATTTGAGCTTTCTCTGTTCGCATATGACGGAAGATACTCTTTTGCAGGACGCGGCTCTTATAAAGTCACATGCTTCCGGTAAAGAACCATCCAATTCAATTCTGCGCTTTCAATTTGTATCACGTGACCTCTGTCAGTTTTACGTTGCGGGAACTGATACGTCTGGTAGAGTTTCCTGTCATTTCTTTCTTATGGCGTCCTTTTCACTTTCCCATACTGTAATATCCTTCTGCAAAAAGGGGTCTTCTCTAAAAGGAAATAATTTGCTCCCTGTGGGAGCAAATTCTTTCCTTTTAGAGTAGACCCTTTTTCAGAAGGGAAGCATAACAATTTGGACAGAATTCTGAAAGTGTATCAGTATCATTAAAGTTCTCAGATATCTTACACAGATTGCGTTCACAGGTTAGTTCGAGGACACGTTTTTGGTCGAACATAATGCTATTGGTATCTTTTCGCTGCCCAGTTTTTACTCTTCATTTTTATATCGTTACATAAGTATGCAAGCGACCCGTGGAAATTGGATTACATGTATATATATTTAGAGAAAATGTATTATATTCCGAATATATTTAAAGGCATAACACAACGGTTGTGATGCATGTATTTATATTAATTTAAATAATGATACATGTATTAACATTATAGATTCCAGGCCAAGCCAGCAACAACGTTTAATGAACACACTACTCAGCTTTCAGAAAATTTTCTTTGCCTGGTTCTTTTCATAGAAGACGTTTACCCAGCAGGCACACAACGCTGAAACAATGTCAACGTCAAGACGTTTCATCAACGTTGAATCGACTTGTTTCAACTTTGTGTGCCTGCTGGGAACTTGGCAACTATTTGTCATGGTTTAATGCACATGTTACTGGTCATAACTACCTATGACAAACAAGTTTTATTCTGTTGATTGGTTTAAAAAAATGCATATTTAAACCTTTTTTCATAGTAAAAATGACTGCAAATTAAACTGAAATCTTTATGGTATATTGTAGGTAAAATGGAGGCAGGTGTAAAGTTTAAGTTGTTCAAAAAGTCTGATTTTTTACAATATTGTCACAAAGCATCATTAATTGAAAACCAACAAAGCAATGAAAAAGCAAAATACTTTCTTAGAAAAAAAAAAAAAAAAAACTCGCTTTACATGTGCTTCAGAAATTGTGTAGTTCTGACCAAATGTGGGTCATAAATCACATTAAGAGTAAATATTTGAAAATGAAATACAGAAACAGAAAAGACAAATGGATTCTGATAATATATGGCAAATCAGAACAAAATATTTTTTATTGAAAATAAACGCCAAGCAATCCCAAATCGTCCTTCTAAATAATGTCGAAAGAACACTTACACGATTACCGCTCTCTGGGTTAATTCAGCAGACTACAAATTGGTGATACATGTATTTTTCTCATTTTTGTCCACAAAACAGGATTTGACATTTCATGCTATATGTCACCGTGGAAATTTCAGTAAGAGAACTAAGCTTTAATCGCCACTACAATACACATTGGATATTATACTATAAATTTCTTTATAAAACCATAATTGTAATGCTGCTTGGACAAAACAGGATATTGCTTTTTTCTGCTCGCGTGCAACTGTGTGTGTCTCTGAAAGACAAGCAATCAGAAAATTGGCTTCTTCTTTCAGGTATCTGCAATCCAGGCAATAGAATCATTGCTCTCGTGTTCTTCTGTAACCAGTGATATTAATGCACCAATTATTTGACCCCCATCCCTACAGGACCGGGGATAGCGGAAACATAGCGGTGACATGGGGGAGGAGGGGGGTGGGAGCTTAACATTACGGAAACAGGCCTATTCAAATATATAGAAAAAACTTCACCTCTAAAATCTGAAAATTTTCAGATAAAAGCTCTGATATTTTTCATATTTTTCATACAAACATAGATTGTGTTTTGAGCAAAAATAAGAAAAACAATGTGTACCCCTGTAAACCCCAGTTTTACTATATAAAAGTGGGGTTTAATGGGATCAACATTATATAGGAGTGTTTTCTTGATGAGTGACACGATTTACATGTAGTCTCCGATGAGTCCTGTCTGTGCCGTAGATAAGTCAAGATTTTAGTTTTAGTTTCTCGCAAAAATGGCCGAGGGAAACAGCTGGACCTTTAAGCCATGTTTTACCGCGATATGGTACGGTGACATCTGGCCAAGTTAAACCCAAGTCAAGGGACAGAGTCTGCAACTGTTGGTCTTTTTTCTTAACTTGATTTTTTCAACTGACAATTTCTGTCAGCAAAAAGCATTTAAGTTCGAGTTCCTCAGTATAAACAAGTAAAAACTCAATATTTTTGGGAGAACGCAAGATTGGGGAAAACATATGCAGCATCTATTTTTTTGAAATATTTCACAACCAGAAACTTAAAGTTTCCAGAAAAAAAAAAAAAAAACTGATATTTTTTCATACTTCTGCTCAAAACTCAGATTGTGGGGATTTGTTAGAACCATCTCGCTGAGGCGGTTTTAACGAGTACCCACAGTCTATGTTTTTGAGCAGAAATAAGAAAAATAATTTAAATCCCTGTAAAACCCCAGTTTTTTAATATAAAAGTGAGGTTTAAGGGAGTCAACATTATAAAGGCATTTTTCGTGGTGGGGACTGGCTGTTGTGAATGTATGCGAGCTGCTAAATAAGCGATAAACCTTAGGTACGCATGCAGCACCAGAATCTTAGAGAAGATAATTGTTACACGAGCTTCATTTGGGCCACGTCAAGTGAAAGAGTGCTTTCGAGCACGGGGAAAATGAGCAGCTTCATATAATCCTGCGCATGCGTAAAGTATCATCTGGACCTTTGCTCTCTATTCATACGTTCTGTAGTAGCCAATCATTACGAGAACACGCCTATTCAAATATATAGAAAATTTCACCCCCAAAAACTGAAAATTTTCAGATAAAAAACTCTGATATTTTTTTTATTTCTGCTCAAAACATAGATTGTTGGTACTTTTTAGAACCGCCTCGACGAGTCGGTTCTAACGAGTACTCACAATCTATGTTTTTGAGCAGTAATAAGAAAAATAATATATACCCCTGTAAACCCCAGTTTTACTATGTATTGCAGGGGGTCAAAATTATATAGGTATGTTTTCCTGATGGCTTCTGTTACCGGACAGTAAATGTCCTGATCAGTCTATGCGAATTTGCAGGCTGATCTGGGCCTTCACTGTTCGAATATGACTGAAGACATGTTTTCGTATGGCGCGGCTCATTCAATGTTTCTCACGCAAGCGCACACACAAGGAATAATTTGTGGCTTATATTGCGCTGTACCATCTGTGCGGTGCACCCAACAAGGACTAAAATCAGCCTGCGCATCCGCGCAGTCTGATTAGAGTCTTCGTTGTCCGCATGAAAACCCTTGGTATTCTTGGCTATCCAAAATGCGCCCATTAAAGATTCTGATCAGACTGCGCGAATGCGCAGGCTGATCTGAATCTTCATTGGACGCACACGATCCAACATTACGTTTTCTGACGTTGCTATTCAATTGGCTCGTGATGTAGGGCTTAATGAGTTGTCAGATAAAATTAAAGGTATATGTAACCAACATTTCTACTTATAATCTATAATGACGCTGAATGTTCACTAATGACACTAAACTGTGTACTTTTTGTTTAAAGGTGACCAGATACTTGTGTCAGATGTTCCGCCATTTTGCAGGGGAGACAACCGTTTGACTTCATGTTTGCTAACCTGTTAACCAAGTCACTTTTGAAAAGGGATCTATTTTTAGCGAGAGAGAAAAAAAAAAAAAAGATCATTCTTTCCAGTTAACATGGACCCGTTTCAGACGGGAGTTTTTAGAGAATACGTGCCTGCGGGCATGTGCGGACAGCTAAGGCCAAAGATCCGCCTGCGCATCCGCGCAGTCTGTTCAAGGCCTTCACTGTCCGCAAACACAATCATCGATACTTTAGAATGTTTCGATGGAGACCAAATGACCGGATGAGAATAGCTCTTCAAGAAAGTGTGTTTATTTTCCTTAAGGGAATAGTAAGGAAGCAATTGTCCCTGATCAGCATGCGCGTCAAGTTGTCTGAGGGTATTTCTCTTTTACTTGCATATATTTAGTTTTGTAAGATTATTGGAGCCGGGACTCAACATTTCCTTTAAGATTGTACGTGCGGCTAGCGAGCATTAAGATCAGCCTGTACGTGCAT